>JACXGK010004838.1:22000-36111 GCA_016801125.1 Novumbra hubbsi
GCCTTGGCATTTTTCCACTCCGCTCGTCTCGCCCGAGCATACTCCCTGGATTATTGTCCGAGCTCTTACGCTCACTCCCTCCCCGTTATTCACTGCTCAATCCACTCAGAGCCTCATTCATTCTGCACTGCAACCTCCTCCCTCACGTCGCGCAATTGGATCCCCTACCAACCCTCCGTTCCATCCGGACCCCCTTACATTACTTCAATATAGATTACGAACGTATCACTTGTTCATCTTCATGTTCAACTTTGTAGGGCTACTGATAATTACGGACACATAAACAAGTCTAAGCTACCATCCTTGGTTTCCCTGGGTCCTGGAATTCGAAACGTTTTTGTGTAGACCCAGGAACACATACCATTTTAGTGTACGGTTCGTGTTAAATTACCTATACTTTAAGGGTACTTATGATAACTGATACAAGCACACACACATATGTAAATCATAAGGACCAGATTGCTCATCACTGAGTTTCGTTTGCTACACGATTCATTGTCCTCTGTACTTGACTGACGGAGTATTGAGGATTCACATAGGCTGTGAAGCATGACCTTTTAAATGTTAGGCTCGTGACAAAAAGGAATCACTATCTTTTACTATGGACTTCCACCACATTATGGTCATTTAGGGTAGCGTATATATACATACATTATGGAGTCAGATTAGATTACCTTGTGGTAAATGTTCAACCATTCATTTTCACCCCTCACTGCATCTGTCATGCCCTGGCTGCGAGCCCCTGGCCGTTTCAGGGCAAGACTAATTGTGAGGCCTCTAGCCCTCTCTATGCCGTTGTGGGCTCCCCAGTCAGAGCAGCTGCATTCAGTTGACTCTGATTGGGGAGCCTATTTAGGATTGGGTTTTCACCACACTCGGTGTGGTTTATTGTTTGTGTTTGTATGCAATTTCACAGTTTGTCTTTACTTTAATTCAATTTCAGTGAATACGCTACATGTTATTTATATTTCGTTTATATGTTTTTAGCTGATACATTCAGCTCCTTTCATTTCTACGTTTGCAGTTCGTGTTGTCGTGTTTTCTGTTCATTGGATTAAATTCACTCTTTACTTTCATAAATGTCCACATTTGGTTTCAACCCACACCGCAGCCGTGACAGCATCGTTTACTAGGCTTGCTCAAACAATCCCCATAAGTTGTGTGTTGACTGTTGAATAGAAAGCTAAAGATTTATTTGCATAATAGCCCACAGTGTTCAATACAATCTACAAATGGCATGTCAACATTTGGATAATATCACCTAATTTACCTTCCACATCATAAAAACAAATATTGTACTTGAAAGGTAGTACTTTCATTCTCTGTGAAGAAGGTACTGTTTTTGTATAAAGTTCTGTCATTTTCTCGTTCTCGTCAGACATGTTCGGAGAGTATACTATATCCTATCGTGAATAGCCACCTACCAGTTACTCAATTCACAAATTGAAATAAGATGTGTTTTTCTACCATAATGTGCTACAAAACCATAAACTAACAAATTGCTGTGCTTTGTATTTTATAATTTGTTGTTATGTTAGGAGAACACAGTGCACGTTATTTTGTACTGTAGATCCGAAAAAAGATTTTTAGAGAACCACTAGCATTTTCAATGTTCTAGCTCTCCCATGTGTTTGTAATAATGCAATCACAGCTTTACACACACACATGTTGATGCCATCTTACTCATTTTAAAGCAGTTAGAAAACTCTGTAATTAGATGAGCAACGTCTGTGTATCACATTCCATTGGGTCAGAAGTTAACAAAAACTAAGAAGTTGCTGTTAGCTTGTGAAATTCCAGAAAATTGTGTCATGGCTTTAAAAGTTTCTGATAGGCTAATGGACAGCATTTCAGTGAATTGCAGGTGTACCTGTGGATGTATTTAAAGGCCCACCTTCAAACTATGTGCCTCTTTGCTTGACAGCATGGGAGAATTAAATGAAAATCAGCCAAGACCTGAAAAACATTCTAGAAATCCACAATTCTGGTTCATCCTTTGGAGAAATTTCCAAACACCTGAAGGTGCATTCTTCTCTAGAAGTATAAACACCATGGGACCACACACAGTAGCATTCTGTCTCCTAGAGATTAACAAAAAGTGCAAACCAATCAAAGATTTGTACAAAAGTATCTATACAAGTCCTATTTCGACATAATCTAAAAAGCCGCTCAGCAAGGAAGAAGCCACTGCTCCAAAACCGCCATAAAAAAGCCAGACTACAGTTTGCAAATGCACATGGGTACAAAGATTGTACTATCTGAAGAAATGTCCTAAGGTCGGATAAAACCAAAATGTAACATAAAGACCATTGTAATGTTTAGAGGAAAAGTGGGAGGCTTGCAAGCCGAAGAACACCATCCCAACCATGAAGCCATAGTTGGGATGGTGATGAGGGTGCTTTGCTGCAGGAGGAACTGGTGCACTTTACAGAATAGATGTCACAAATGAAGCAACATCTCAAGCCAACCGTGAGAAAGTTAAAACTTGGTAGTAAATGGGTATTCCAAATGAACAATGACCCCAAGCATTCTTCCCAAGTGTGGCAAAAAGACAAGATATTGGAGTGGCCGGCACAAAGCCTGGGCTTAATCCTATACAAAATGTGTTGGCCAAATTGAAAAAGAATATATTAATATATTGCATTATACTGCCATTGTACCAGCTTAATCGAATGTGTCTTAATAAAAATGACAAGATATGTTGTGGTATTTATCATAATTGCTACTATGCTTGATGTCTCAGAACAGATCACGATCCAACATGTTGTCATCACTGACCATGACCAACGACTTTGTCTTACCCTTGTTCAGTAGAAGTGTCTCTCTTACTGAGCTCAACTTTGCGATCTATAGATTGGGATCTTCTTTGGTGATTTGGCCTTTAACACTAGAAGCGCTGTGACATCGTTACCCCCCTAAAGCGCCGTTGAGGCAAAATTTGCCCATGAGTCTACAGACAGGGACGATTTACTGACACGTAATGTTCGCTAGATGGCGCTTCTTGTACGGATCCAAAGTCAAGGCCGAAAACTTTTGGGTGTCTGTTTTATCTTGTGTCAATGTGTTTTGATTGAGTGTTGCTCTGTTTTCAAGATAAGGGTGTAACGATTGCCATAACAACATGTCTAAAGACGCCAGTCTGGCTTGGTTTTATACATGGTTTATACGCTCCACATTGCAGTTGGGAAATATTGGTGGAATAATACAAATTGTAAGCTAGTAAATATAAAATCAAAATGACTTTGGCCGCTGAACTGGCGATGTCAAGGAGATTGTCTTGCGCCTTCACCTTACTGTCGATCTATGGCCAATGTCCGTGTTACGTTCTAAATTTCACAATAAATCGACCTGCTCACAAAACCAAAATATCACTGAATAAAACCAGTGACATTTAAAAGAACAAAGTAAGAACATCAAAAATGTTCCACCAATTGAGAAACAGGGAACAAAAGTTGAGGAGGAAATAATGCAAAATATAACCTATAGAGCCTAACCTTAATTTTCAATCAGCTCCCTAGTGTACAATAGGCTGGACCAGGAGGACCTATTAAAATTAAGTTTGAAACATTCATGTAAAATCACATGCCAATATTGTTATGTGTCTGAGGAAGGCCAGCTAGCCTACATTCATCTTTCCATAAAAACATGTATTTAGATATAATACATGTTGAGATGTTAAGATAAGATAATTATATTCCTCCATGTATATTTTCAATTAGAAAAACATCAAACATTCCAAAAATTTGCTTTTTTACACTTCGCACTTTGCGTATGCGTGCGGTACACGTTTGTCAATTTTCAAATTGTCCCAAATGTTTTAGAGTAACCCAAATTGCTGCTTGCAGCTATATGTATTAGTAATATTTAATTGTACACTTTCTTTTATTTAAGAGTTAAATAAAATAAATAGTAGTTTTCTACATACATACTTTTCCCGGTGTGATTTTGAAAATAAAAAAATACTGGGTGATAAAACACACATATCTAGGAAAAGTAATAGAAATCTGGGTCCTGGAATAAAATGTACCCACTCTGGCGATTCTAGTGTTAAAAGAGGCAAACATTATCTATCTTTACTTACATGGTGAAAAATATTTTGTTTCATTTTGATCTCACCTTAATTTGACTGCAGTGTCCTTCTCCTCTCTCCTTAGACAGAATGATTTTAGAGGCTTAGATCTTCTCCTCCTCTTGCCGCTTAGACCTGAAAACGCATCAAAGAAACACACTTCCTGAAGACTGTTGACTATAAACACACAAAATCTACATCTTGAGTAAACACATACCGATCAAATCCAAGCATTGACAGAAATCCTGTTTTGTCTTCCATTTTGTACTAATAAACATTTTACTCGAAACAGAGACCAAAAGATTCACTAAGAAAACATAAACAGGCACAATGTTGACTTGCTACGCCAGTAAGTTACTGGTTATTATTTGTTGTATGAGGAAGCATATGTATACTTAATGTTATATACATATGTATACTTAATGTTATTGTTTTACCTAAAACACACTCCCAACAGACCCTGTAGCTGTGTAGTAAATGTGTCAGCCAGCCTACTTATTGTATTAGCAATCTGAAATTCCCAGGGTGCTTGATAACACTTTCATGTTGACAGTCTCCCTGTTCGATGGACACAGAATAACACATTCACACACAGAAAGGGTTATTGGGCCCAGATTAGCAGACAGTGTCACGCCCTGATGTGTTTCAGCTTTTGTCTTGTCTCCACCATTTCCACCAGGTGTTCCCGGTTCCCCATTAGCCCTCTGTGTATTTACACTCTGTTCTATGGCTGAGCGTTGCCGGATCATCTCGCCCTTGTTTCCAGAGTACTCTCTGTCTTGTTTCTGATCATTCCAACCTTCCCTCTCACCTAGTAGTCTTCTCGTGTTACCACATCCATCCTGCCTACCGACCTACGAGCCTGTCTGCCCTGTGTACTTCTACCATCCTGCCTACTGTTGAATTCAAACTACTTCCCCCGAGTCCTGAATCAGAGAATGTCCACACGGTCAGCTATTTCCAAAATAAACGCCTTTTATTACAGATATATCTGGAGATCGTTCCCCAAAATACAGCTAGGAAGATCTGAAGTCCGTTCCCATCGGACACATTTTATGTAGCCTATTCCTCCCTCAGTCATTGTATCGAAATTGATGAGCGCGCTTCCTGGGTGGGCGTGTCCCGTCCTGCAGCCCCGATCTCCATCCATGGGGCCCTCTGATGGCCTTGGAGGCCGACGAAGAAGACAGTTGAGGGGGTAGGCTGGCACCAGTAGATCTGACCATGGCTAGCTCGTTTCCATCCTCCTCCTTGTCTGCATCTGTGGGTCCAGCTAAAAAAGGCCATAAACCTGTCTTCCTATACATGCTATGTCCTTGCCTCTAATCTCTTGATTTATAGTCCAACCTCTGGAATGTACTTCTTAATATTTACGACCCCCAGCTGACTAATTTCAGAGTATACGCCCTACTGGCACAGTTTGCTTCTAATAGCACACACACATCTAATATCTAATCTTAACTAAAATAATCCACACTACTGACCTACGATCCGGCCTCCCCTGTGTACTTCTACCATCCTGCCTACCGACCTACGATCCTGCCTCCCCTGTGTACTTCTACCATCCTGCCTACCGACCTACGATCCTGCCTCCCCAGTGTACTTCTAACATCCTGCCTACCGACCTACGATCCTGCCTCCCCTGTGTACTTCTATCATCCTGCCTACCGACCTACGAGCCTGTCTGCCCCTGTGTACTTCTACCATCCTGCCTACCGACCTACGAGCCTGTCTGCCCCTGTGTACTTCTACCATCCTACCAACGTTATCGACCTTTGCCTGCCTACGGACACTGAGACAGCTTCCTTGTGCCATTAATAAAACATCAAGTAATCAGTCATGAGCCGGACGCATTATCATATCTCACCATCTCCATGTCTCTGTCCTTATCACTCACTTCCATCATCGTCAGATCCACATCCCCAACAAACGGTTAGACGTACTCACACACTTCAGGCAAACCAACACGACACGATGTTGCTCTACTTATTTCTTTATTTGCTTGTCATAATGTGGTGGTCACATGTAGATAAAAGACAATCCATGCACTGTATATGCCCTGGTATGTTGTAACGTTGGCGATGTGTGAGTCAAAGAAGCAGACGCGAGGATTCCACCAAAACTGTCTTCGTAATTGTATTGAAAGAACATATAGACTCAGATAATCATTCAAGTAGTAATGAAACAATAAACGGTTCCTTCTCTAAGGAACAAGACTGACAATGCATACTCCTAGCAACACAGGCAGTACCACAAACGTGTCTAACCCAGGCTAAACCCAACACCAACAAACAATAACCAACAAACACCCCTTGTGCCCCAGCTGCTTATAAGGTGCTCCTAATTACAAAGGACTTTCAGGTGCGGCAGTGCTCCTTCGTGGCTGCTTGGGAAGCCGACCCTCTACGGCTCTCTCCGTCGCTCCTGCAATGCCGAGCCTGAACAGCAGGGGGAGCTTCCACCCTCATTGTCACATATGTAAAGTTTATTGATCTGGCGATAGGTGTTTTTCAATTGGTTATATTTTTCTAGATTTGTCTATATTCATCTAATATATATATATATATATATATATATTTGTCTTGTAATGTATAATGTATCTTAATATGAAAGTAATCCCAAAGTAATTCAGTTATTAAACAGTAATCAGATTATGTTACTGGGTTTGAGTAATCCAAAAGTCACGTTCATGATTACAATGTTGGACAGGTTAATGTAACTTTAACTGATTACATTTAAAAAGTAACCTACCCCACCTACACTCCAGGAACTCACCAGAGATGTGCGCTCATTACGGGTAAGCCATCGGGTCCCGATAAACACGTTTTGGGAACACCTCAAAGTTGTTCTTGGGGCGGTTTTCAACAGCTTCTACAGTGAGGGTTAGCCGACTCCCTCAATGAGGGAACGTCCAATGACCCTTTGATACGAAGGTAAAGGTGATGTCACTGAGCTCAGGAACGGGTGCTCCATCAGCCCCCGGTCTCAGATGATCAGACCCTGGAAACCCCTTATGTCTAGACTACAAAGCTCCCGCAGGTCGTTGTATCCGACCAGCTCTGCGGTACTCCGGGGAGGCTTTGGATTACCTCTCAGCTCTTAGGTATAGTTTTGCTCACACTGTCAAACTGTCTCAGACATTCTGTCTCCTCAACCTAGACCAGGGGAAGGCATTTGACAGGGTGAGTCACCCATGCTGAGAGTAATGGCCAGAATGGGCCTCGCTCTTGTTCTCTGTAACTGGGTTTCCATCTTCCAGAACAAGACCAGCAGAATCCTCATCAACGGGACCCCATTCAGACCCTTTCCCATCCGCTCTGGAGTGAGGCAGGGATGCCCATTGTTGGCTCTGCTTTATACCATCACCATAGAACCCCTTACTGTTGGTGTCCAACCCTCTCATCACAGGCTACCCTCTCCCAGGAGGTCATGACAGATAAAACCCAGGCACACGTGGACAATATTAACATCACTACTAATCCACTTGTGATAGTGATGAGTGCCTCAGCTACACCATCACTATTACATGAAGACATCAGAACAAAGCACCTTCAACAGGTTCTACTTCTCCACTACAATCAGACCACTGGGGCTATCTGCTGTCCAGACTTCATTATATTAACATATTAAGCTGCTTTTCAAGGTAACAATTGTGGCAGCTTAGTTTCTTTAACAATGAGTATTGTAGTACACTGTACACAGTATACAGTATTGTAGTACACAGGTCCAGGAGTCCTACTCAAGTAAGTCTTGATTTTGATGACTTGTGACTCAACTTGGACTTGACCATCAGTGTCTTGGACTTGGAACTCACACTTCTCTTCTATTATTGGTGATTTGCATTGTTGTATATTTGAATGAAGCAGCATATGAGCAGTGCTTGGTGAATGCCAGCCTGCCTCAAATTACCTAGCGGTGTGAAATATTCAACACCCATTAACACCCATCACACAGACAAGGTGTAAAATATTAAAAACACCCATCACACAGACAAGGTGTATAATATTCTAAACACCCATCACACAGACAAGGTGTAAAATATTCTAAACACCCATCACACAGACAAGGTGTAAAATATTCAAAACACCCATCACACAGACAAGGTGTAAAATATTCAAAACACCCATCACACAGACAAGGTGTAAAATATTCAAAACACCCATCACGCAGACAATGTGTAAAATATTCTAAACACCCATCACGCAGACAAGGTGTAAAATATTCAAAACACACATCACACAGACGAGGTGTAAAATATTCAAAACACCCATCACACAGACAAGGTGTATAATATTCAAAACACCCATCACACAGACAAGGTGTCAAATATTCTAAACACCCATCACACAGACAAGGTGTAAAATATTAAAAACACCCATCACACAGACAAGGTGTAAAATATTAAAAACACCCATCACACAGACAAGGTGTAAAATATTCAAAACACCCATCACACAGACAAGGTGTATAATATTCAAAACCCCCATCACACAGACAAGGTGTAAAATATTAAAAACACCCATCACACAGACAAGGTGTAAAATATTAAAAACACCCATCACACAGACAAGGTGTAAAATATTCAAAACACCCATCACACAGACAAGGTGTAAAATATTCAAAACACCCATCACACAGACAAGGTGTAAAATATTAAAAACACCCATCACACAGACAAGGTGTGAACTGCTCACATCATCCATCACACAGTGTGAAAGTCACAACAACCATCACACTGCCTACATTGTTTGGTGAGGCTTAGGGAAAAATAATAGCCACTGCTGAGTTGGCAGGTAGGCAGACTGAGATCCACTTCCCATCTTATAGCCTTGGATAATACCTAAAACATCTAGAGAACTGAACTAAGCATCAAACATAAACATTAGGATTTGTCTGCTCCATAATTTGACCTCAATAATAATAATACAGAACATTTCAAAGCACATTTCAAGATACCAAGATACATTTCAAGGGCACTGAACAATAAAATCCAAGCAAAATTGCAGCGAAAACACATTTTCTTACATTTCTGTGTCGCAGCACGAAATAAAAATTCGGAATGTAAAATGAGGCAGTTAATTAAAAAAAATCATGCAACCAGACTCAACAATCGGAACAATTTAAAACAAACTCGTTAAGACTAATCAACACAAAACTATTAATTTTGTGACGTTTTATCCAGCGCAGCAAGGATCTGGGCTGGCAGTTTGTGTGTCTCTTACTTTTCATTTTCCTAATATTCACGAACGCACCCCGGACTCAGTTTGTCTGGTTGTCATTTATCACTCACACCGCTTTAGTTTGATTCGTCTGTCTATAAATGCCCCCTTGTTTGTTCCGTTGGTGTGTTTTGTTGTCGGTATGTAAGTACTAGTTACGTTAGATCTGGTCTGTGAGCTGCTTACCGCTGCATTGTTCAGCATTGTTTACTTGATTCATTTTATTTAGTAAATGTGTATATGGCGTTTCATTTCGTTTCATAACTTCTGTACCTGGCACTTACACAACCCACTGAACTTGACATTCTTTCAATTGAATGGTAAAAGGCAGGCAATTTAACACATTTCCAACGGGAGAAGTGAGCTAGCCAACTCCAAAAGATTTGTCCTTCTGATTCACATTTGTTTCCTTGTGATTACTGACACATGCCATGTAAACGTCTCTGTGGAATCAGCTTCTGGAAATCTATAAGCCAAACCTATTTGGCCTAGTGTAGTTAATTTTAGAACATTTAACAAAATTAATGTTGCGCATTAAAAGTCTATTTTTAAATTACTTGTTTTTGGATTGGGGAAATACATTTCTAGTAAAATTAAATGACCCCATAAGCCAGTGGTATTCAATTAAAATGTATAGAGGTCCCGTTAGACCAAATTACTTGAAGCAGAGTACCGGAACAAGTTGCGTGATGATTCAGTGCCATACATATTAGGGCAGTCTAGTTGTTGTATGTATGTATGTGTGTGTGTGTGTGTGTGTGTGTGTGCGTGCGTGCGTGCGTGCGTGCATGCATGCATGTATGTATGTAGAAAACACCTGACTCTCAAATAAATTAAAGTGTACAATTCAATAATAATATTCAATCATATTTAAACAATATTTAAATGAATGTATATATATGTACATATTAATATATATATATTAATATATACATATATATATATATATTCATATATATATCAGCTTCATATTCATATATATATTCATATATATATATATATATATACATTCATTTAAATATTGTTTAAATATGATATATTAATGATATATATATGTGAATATATATAATAATATTGAATTATAAATGACTACTCTTATAACATTTGCATTTTAAGTAAAATAAAGGCTGCATTTAAGAATACACTACATAAAATGGCTTTTTTGAGCGGTTCATTTTAGAAAGTTGCTTCTTTCCGTTTTTCATTTTTGACTCCATTTCACAAACAACTTTAAGGGAACATTTCGTTAGTACGTTGTTGGGCAGTGTATGAATGTGTTACGGTTTTGGTAGATCGATTACATTGGGCTCTTAGATCGTGAATTGTCTGTGCCCTCAGTTCGGATTGGATGTGTGCTTTGTCTCGAAGTGGCACTTCACGTTGCCACTTTTAAATATCGCCACGGACATATGAAACATATTCGTTTTAAACTATCCCTGGGACAAAACATTTCCGCATTAAAAGACCTGTTTTCGCTGTCTACTTTTCCCTTTCTACGGCACGCCATGTGAAAACACTTTTTTCTGACTGATTTCATTTTCTGACTATCAGGCTACATCTCGTCAATACTCCGTGTGTGGATCTGTGTGAGTATACCTCAAATAGAGGCCAATGCACAAAATTGATTGGCTGAGTAGTGATTTACAAGGCTTATGCAATTGGTCAGAGTTTCCTGGGCCGGTCAAACCAGTGTCGTAAAGGCTAGAAACGTTGTTCAGATTATAATGGAAACTTTCAGTCAAAATGTATTCATTCTCAATAATATATCGGTTATAGGTCCTGGTCCAGATAGGACTTCGCCTGGGTCCAGTCCCAAACCGGTGTCCGCCATTTAGTGACCCCTGCCCTAAGCCATATTGTCACCGGAAAAAACAGTGTTCAGTAAAGAGTAATTCATCTAGGCTATGGAATGTCAATGGAGTACACCTAGTTAAAGTACTTCATACACACATTTTGTAGTATTTGCCTACCTTTTCAGTAAAATTCACTCTGCTGCATTCATTCAGGTAGGGTATAGTGATGAACAACATCAGTTTATAAATAGAAGAAAAATGTTTTTTACTTAACATTCCTTTAAGAGCTGATCTTTACTTCTAAATAATGTGCTTACGTGCCATTGGTTTAACTATTAGTATTAGAGTTTGTTTTGTTTATTTCAAATAACTATATTAAACAATGTATACCCTAGGCTGTATTGGTTCTGATGAACTATGAATGCATTGAGTATATTTTCCAATACTGAAGGATCATCAAAGTTTGATTTTCTACTACTGGATCCTAAAAGTCTTTAATCCTCAATTCCAAATCTTGACTCCAGATGACTGTGTGATATTAATGTCCATAACCATGAATGTCTAGTACTCACCATGAAGTATGTAGTTTCCCTGTTCACCTGGTGTGTGTGTTCCCTCCTGTCCCTCTGACATCTGTATCTGATAATATAGCCTCTCATGTCACGCCCACTGACAGGTAGTCTTGTCAACTGTTATTGAAATGTATTTTTCCTGTGTTCAATTGTAATTGAAAGTACTCAGCTGTGTTCACCAGTTTTGGGAAGTTCCTGAGGAAGAGCTAAATGACCAGCTAAACACAGTTCACGAGAAACCAGTGACCATTATTGATAATTTACACTCTTATTTTTAATTCAATTGATCACTGTTTGGTTTTGATTCCCTTTACCCAGGTTACTTAGATCATAATTAGATACTTAAGGGAAGAACACCATAGTTTTACATTTTAGGATAGAAGTATATCTAAACTATAGTAATGATTACTGTATGGTCAAATGGAATAATGCTGTGTCCTTGTCTCTGTGGGACAGAAGTGTATCTAAACTATAATAATGATTACTGTATGGTCAAATGGAGGAACACTGTGTTTGTCTCCGTAGGATAGAAGTGTGTCTAAACTATAGTAATGAATACTGTATGGTCATATAGAGGAATGCTGTGTCCTTGTCTCTGTAGGATAGAAGTGTGTCTAAACTATAGTAATGATTACTGTATGGTCAAATGGAAGAATGCTGTGTCCTTGTCTCCTTAGGATAGAAGTGTGTCTAAACTGTAGTAATGATTACTGTATGGTCATATAGAGGAATGCTGTGTCCTTGTCTCTGTAGGGTAGAAGTGTGTCTAAACTATAGTAATGATTACTGTATGGTCAAATGGAGGAACACTGTGTTTGTCTCCGTAGGATAGAAGTGTGTCTAAACTATAGTAATGATTACTGTATGGTCAAATGGAAGAATGCTGTGTCCTTGTCTCCTTAGGATAGAAGTGTGTCTAAACTATAGTAATGATTACTGTATGGTCATATGGAGGAATGCTGTGTCCTTGTCTCTGTAGGATAGAAGTGTGTCTAAACTATAGTAATGATTACTGTATGGTCATATGGAGGAATGCTGTGTCCTTGTCTCTGTAGGATAGAAGTGTGTCTAAACTATAGTAATGATTACTGTATGGTCATATAGAGGAATGCTGTGTCCTTGTCTCTGTAGGATAGAAGTGTGTCTAAACTATAGTAATGATTACTGTATGGTCATATGGAGGAATGCTGTGTCCTTGTCTCTGTAGGATAGAAGTGTGTCTAAACTATAGTAATGATTACTGTATGGTCATATAGAGGAATGCTGTGTCCTTGTCTCTGTCAGAAAGAACAGGTGATGCTGATTGTTGTTGTAAACCATTTGTCAGAGTGGGGCAGACAGGTCATGTGTTTTATGATGGGATAGTTGTGGAAACACAATGTGGGTAGGAATGGACTGAACTGAAGTATTTCCTGTTGAAGTACAAAAAATTGAGCTGTGAAAAATTGCTATTGTTAAAATCAGTCACAATCCTGATTGTGTAAATCTGAGTATCTCAAAGTAGAATAGAATCACAGAAAGCACCCAGCACAGCAAGTTTGGGGTAAACAGAGTAAACAGACACCCACCCTAGTTAATACAGACCCAGTAACTGACCAACCCCTAGTTAGTACCAAATAAAGATATATGTATATGTAGTAAAGAGCACGTCTTTGGCTTAATCATGTGATTGGCTCTGTTATTTCTCCATGTCTCTGAGCTTTTCTCATATGGAGTTACGCAGGGATACTGTTATACCACCCACTTGTATGTGGTACGACAGTATCTCTGCGTCAGCTCTTCCAAAATAAATATATTTTCTCTGGACTTGTAAACAGATAAAATACAGACAATACACTTTTGTTAATGTTTATTAATTACATTTTGTTAAGAATCTGTAGGCTACAGCTTAACATTTTAATTATAATATTTATGTTAGGGCAAAGTTCTAGAGAATTCACAGTTTTCCAAAAATCAATATTTTAATTTCTTGACATGGGGGAGTTTTCTAAGGGAAGCCAAGGATATGGGGAGAGGAAGTGATGAGAATAGGAAGAGGAGCAGACTGAAAGATTAAGAGCGGGGGAGAGGAGGGAGGAAAAAGATGAGCATAGGGAGAGAGGGGAAAAATTGAGAGATGAAGTGAGGAAAAGAGGAGTAGAGAAGAAGAGAAAGGAGAAGAAGACCAGAGAAGGGGAGGAAATAAAGAGAAGCCGCAAGTAGAATAGGAAGAGGTGAGGTGGAATGCAAGATGAAAGAGGGTGTGAGGGAGTCTAGAGACTGGAGAGTAGAAGGGAGGAGGAAGTGGAAGAGAGGAGAGGGTGTGAGGGAGTCTAGAGACTGGAGAGTAGAAGGGAGGAGGAAGAGAGAGAGGAGAGGGAGTGAGGGAGTCTAGAGACTGGAGAGTAGAAGGGAGGAGGAAGTGGGAGGAGAGGGTGTGAGGGAGTCTAGAGACTGGAGAGTAGAAGGGAGGAGGAAG
>JACXGK010004839.1:0-17530 GCA_016801125.1 Novumbra hubbsi
CCCACAACTACACCCATAAATCTAGGCTTTACACACCCACAACTACACCCATAAATCTAGGCTTTACACACCCACAGCTACACCCATAAATCTCGGTCAACATGCACCATTGTTCCGCAAGTGAATATGGTTCATGTGTCCTTAGTTCAGGCGCCCGGGGAAAAACATAAGCATTTTACAGAGATAAGATCTATTGAAAGTAATATCCAGCTGATAACTATGACTAATGATCCATAGCTAAAATATATTTATATATTTTTATATATAAATATATATGTGCTCTCAACTCTTATGTCTCTGCCCCTTTCTATAAAAGTACATGACATGTGAAGTGGGCGTGTCCTCGCTGGGAGGGTAAAAGTGTCAAGCTGGGCAGAGATGTTTGGACTAGGCTGTTTGCTGTAAGGATGTCGGCGGTCTATACAAGCTGCCAGTTGATAAACAAGCAGCTGACCTCATATGGAGGATTATACAAGGTGCTATAACCATCAGAAGACATGTGGAACACCTGCATCCTAGTGTTGGGGAGCAGTGTCTTTCGTGTCAAGTCGCGAGGTCAACTTCATAAACTGGCCGACGTCGGTACTGTTATTCAGAGGTTCTTTGTCTTGACGGAGGGTTTCTCCATATGCTGTGACATCTGAAAAAGGTCTTTACTGAAATGTTTGGTTATTATTTCTGTTTCTATCTAGTCAGACCCCTTAACTTTCTCTGCATGTTGTTGTGTTGCATACCTTATTTATAATTGATTATTATTATTATTTTAAAATAACCTTTTTTCCATCAAGAGACTTTTTCAATTATAATTGAAGTCCTATAATTAAATTCCTAGAGAATAGAACGTGAAGGGGTATGAAAACATTATACAAAATCACTATATACATACACCCCCTCTCTCCCCCTCCCTCCCACCCTCTCCCACCCTCTCCCACCCTCTCCCACCCTCTCCCACTCTCTCCCACTCTCTCTGACACTGAAAAGAGCAGCATCTCCTGTTGGGGATGTTATCAGCCAGAACTATGCAAGTCTAAACACAACCCAGCAGACAAAGCAGCTCACAGAGCCTCAGCCACCCACCAATCAGCACTCAGCTTGGCTGGTCCTGACCCCCTGACAGACACCTCACTGGCTGCCCCTCGGCAGGCTCATGCACACCAACCAGTCAGAATTCTCTAGTCAGTTATGATCAGTTGTGACTTGAATCATTCAAAACACAGCCCTAGCAAACACTGCACATTTTACACAAGTGTACAGTCTATTTAACCTCACACAAGAAAAACTGCTACCATTAATAATACTAGTATGACTTGTCTTACATAAAACGTTTAAACTTGGACAGAATATTGTGTGACCACATCACACATAAATCAAAGCCTACAGACCATATCAACAGGAGTGTTTGCACAGCCACTACATGCAGAGAAACTGTCATATGCACCAACACACACTCTCTCACACACACACACACCTACTTGTGTGTGATGAAAGCAAAGGAAATGCGAGGAGTGTGTTTCTGATTACAATCCTAACTTTGCCGCCTTACCACCAATGGCGGGACAGGTTCATTCTGCCATCAGCTTGACAGTTCAGTCATTTTACACCAGGCAAGAATGTCTCATGTTATTATAATAGGCGGTGTTTTAAAAACATTATCAAAACAGTCTTGCTGTATTATAATAGGCAGTATTTAAAGGACATTATCAGAACAGTCTTGTTGTCTTATAATAGGCAGTATAAAGGACATAATAAGAAAATTCATGTGTTACAATTATTAAGTAAAGAACATTAGCAAGACCGTCTCATGTTATTATAATAACACACACACACACAAACCAAACAGTCACAAACACACGGCCCACACACACACACACACTGACACGCTCACACACACTGACACGCTCACACACACTGACATGCTCACACACACTATGTGAGTGCATTAGTGTCTGATGCAAACACAAGCGGCCCAGGGACAGATGATGTTTTCTTCCCCAGGGAGAAGAAGCCGTGTGGGGCAGTGTGGACTGTCAGGGGCCGAGACAGTTAAGCACACTTCTAGGGGAAAGTGTTTGTGTATCTATGGCTTTCCCCCTTGTTATATGGATAATTGGGGGAACGTTTCGGGAAGGTCAGGGACCGAACCTCACTTTCCTAGACCCTTCACCCCTGACTGTGTGTGAGGAGTCAACTGACGAGATGGCAGACAGAGCGCCCTCACACACACACACACACACACTGTACATGCATTACAAATGTAGCACACACACACCCACCAGCGCACAAACTGCTTACTGCTAGGTAATAACTTTGTGTGTGAGTGTGTGTCTGTGAGTGAGATGGAGGAGGGAGGAAAGAAAACAGTGTGTGTTGCCTTTAGAGGTCTCCACACACTGAATGCCCAGACAGACCCCTGACTAATCACCTCTCTCTGGGTCACTAGCTGCAGTTTAGGCATGTCTCTGAGTGGAGACCCTCCATGTTGGAGTATTCATAGAGGTTTCCACAACTGAAGGCACGTTACAACACAGTCCTCACTGCTCAACAAGTACGACCTCCTGTAATGTACAGAATACCACATATCACAATGTCATGTCTGATTATTGACGTAATGTCACGTTCGTTGGGTAAACCGAATTCCATTCGGAATGGCTCATACTCCTAACAGGTTCACATTCAGCACAAGCCAACGACAACCGGACTGCTATTACAGACTGGGATGAAATCCTCAGACCCATCGTCAGACCTTATGCCCTGGGTTCCTCTTGGTGCAGCCAGTTCCTGGATAACGAAGACATTGATGCCATTGACTGGCCCCTTACGTTGCCCAGACCTGAATCCGTTGCACCCAATGCTGCCAAGTAGCACCACAGACTGTCCAGGAGCTCTCTGATGCCCTGATCCAGGTCTGGAGGAGATCCCTCAGGGATCACGCTATGTTATTAGGTGCATGTGACAATTGGAAAGACAGACTGATGTGTGTGTGTGTGTGTGTGTAGGTAGGTGTAAACCATCGCCACACCTATGTTTGAGGCCACAGCCGTGCTGATTCTGACTAGCATGTCTTAATTATCCTCGTTAACAAAAAGGTATCAGCAGTGGTTGAGGGACCTGGTAGGGATATTGGCATGGCATTAGCACTGCTATTCGTTTTCTGTGACAGCGCCACCAGACTTGACAGGTGGAGCTAATTCATTACTCCCACTTGCACTGGCAAACATCTGTCATTTAGATGAATGGTTTCGGATTCTCCGTGGAACCATCCATCATCAGCCTCTCCGCCTAGCGCGACAGGTTTGGGAGACGGAAAGGTGAGCGTAACTGACAGGTGAGCAACATGCTGTCAGAAGGCTAGCCTGTCTGCAATGAGTGAGCGCTTGCGGACAACAAATCCCTGACAGCAAGGGTCTTCCAGCGTAGCGAGTTCAACACTTGTGGCCAGCAGCATTTAGGATGTAAAAAAAAAAACAGAACGGCACACCTTGTTTTATCGGTGGTCTCAAAAGGTTTCCAATGTGTGATTTAAGTGATCCCTTTCTTGAGCAGCATACATATAAATACCCCCCCAAATCACTTCACCAACGCCATCACAAACACACACATGCAGGAACATCTTTTTAGTGAATCAAGTATCCTTCTCCCTCTCTTTCGTGGGAGGTACTGTTCCACACCAGAGATCACAGCTCATTATTATAATGAGTGACAACAACACAATCCTTAAAGTACCCAACCAAAAAACAAAAACGCTTCCTATTTTACATTTCTATTGACGTTGTTGTATTACTGAGGCTGGACATTACACTTGAACATTACACAAACAACCCATTGTCTTCAGTAAAGGAAACATTGCTGTTGGATCTGTGTGGGTGTGAGTGAGTGGGACAAGGATGAAGGAACAGACGTTATGCCTTACTTCACAGATCAGCAACGTGTTTACATGCATATCTACTGTAGCAAAGGACTTGCGCATCAGCAAGTGAGTGGGAGTCTGTATGTAGACGAATGATTCATGGAAGATTGTATGGATCCATGCATGGATTCAGCCCAGGCATCATTGCATCTCTTTTGTTCATGCCTCGTCATTTTCTAGTTAAAAACACCGTTTAGATTTTCCAAAGTCAGGTTTGTCTTTAGTGCCACTGGATAAGAAAGCCAGATGTTCCTCCCCCTTAAACTTGTACTCTAATGTGTTTTGAATTCAGGAGAGAGAATGTGAGAAGAAACTGGTGAAAGACTAGCAGTATTTATGACAATAAAGGCTGTTAATCATAGCTAACATTAGTTTGTTAGCCATGCTAGCAAACATTATCCTAACAAACATTATTAAATAGCCTAAGAAGCAAAAAATATGGAGACAAACTGAGAGTAGCGGATGCCACCGCATATAGGCAAAAAGGAAATGAAAATTCACATTTCTGGCTAACCCGTTTTTAGCTTGTTGTTCAGTTTGAGATTGGTAAGCAATGTCACTTATTTTAGCAAATATCTTGTAGAATTTGGTGTCGGTGGTGCAGCAGTTGTCTTTATTTTCAGTCTTTCCGACATTTTATTCACTATCAATAAAAGATAAAACATAAACATGTCTATAAATGTAAAATTCATAAATTATTGTTTTGAAGCATTTTGTGAAAAGGTGTGATGGTACATCACAAAAAAAGTATGCATTTTTTTGTTTTTTATAAAGTCAACCTTAAACAGCTTCTTAAACTATTTTTATTTACCCTGAATTAAGTGTGGTAATCTAGAAGAATAAAACAGCACTCAATTCAATTTGCAAAGATTGCATCATCTTTATTATCCTAGATTTATTCCATAACAACAGGTATTCAATAAATGTTTTGATGTTTACATAATAATTATTCCTTAACATAAACTGAAGAGCCGTTGAAACACCTCAAACGGACATTGAACCGCGCGGTCTGTCTGCCACTAGAAGACCCAATCACTTCAACCATGCTGAAAAACCTGTCCCTTTGTTCAAGCTATGTTGACCATTCTAAACAAGGGCTGCTCAATACAGTTCCTAGAGATCTATAGTCTTGAAGGCTCTCTTCAACCCCACCTGTGACTAAACAGATTAATCTTTTCATCCAGATAATTGTTAGAATTAAATTCAAGTACATACAGGACAGGAGATATCAAGAAACAGGGCTGCCCTGTTCTAGATTGTTCCAGACCAAGTAATTTAGTAATATAAAGTAAAAGGAAGATACAAAACCTGAGAAACAAGGCATTAACGATACATAATGCAACATTGAACTTCTAAAATACTATTTCACAGCAGTTGCTTAATGATTACAATTGAATTCCTTTTGACAAAAATGTAGATGTGTCAATGACTTGCCCATCAATTGACGCTTCAGCATTGTCTCAACAAAGGGTTCAGTATTTGACTGTCTGTGTGACATAAGTAACTAGACGCACATAGTTATAACCCTGCAGAAAAGAAATATCCATCATCATGATACAGATGAAGCCAGAGATGGAATGTGGGTAGCTAACTAAGGCTAGCTAGCTGAGGTAAACCAGAATAAACATTTTGTGGGCAATACTACTCTGATTCCCTAATCAAGGGTTTGCTGATTAGTTGAGAATGTAAATAAGCAGTGCTACCTCAGGAAAACATTAAATACATGCAGCGATTGGGCCAGCCCCTAAGTGAGCCATGGCCCAGCTCTTCTGAACTGAACAGTAACATGCCTCTTTGTAAGAACTCAAATGTTAAAAAGAAAAATGTAAAAAGAAATGTAAAAAGAAAAAAAGCATTGCCCTCCTCATATCTCCGTGTTGGATAGGGCTAGGCTAATTTCAGACAAAAAGGTCTTAGGGTTCATTGTCTGTGTGTGTATGTGTGGGGGGAAAATAAAGCTTTGTGTACTCATATTAATATCCCTGAGTAGACAAAAAGTAAGCACAATAAAAACAGCAGCGTGTGTGTGTACACAACGTGATAATGCTTGTAAGCTCTGAGTCAATTGCTGTGTGTAGTTAGGCTCTGTGTGAAACATGCAGTGTTGTTAGCATGTTAGTCATGTGTATGTGAAGTGACAAAGTATTCACATCAGACAGTAAAATGAAAAGAAAGGTTTAAATTGAGCTACATTCCATGCAGACAGTGTATTACCCAAAAATACTAATCCCATTGCAAAGTAGGTATAGGAATTCGTAGGTGCAAACACAAAACAAATCCTTATCTTGCAAGAATAACTGCACAAAGTATTTTTCTAAAACACTGAATAAGACATCAGGATCATAGACCATTCCACCATACAGAGTCTTTTCCTAAAACACTAAATTAAGTACATTTGTCTGGGGTTATTTGAAAAATGTGCTGTAGGTGCTACTCAAGGACCACACATGGGAACGTGTCTACAGCCCGCCTCCAACCAACATAAACAATCATTGGTCGATAATATTCCGATCACGTGATGAAGTGTGCCAAATCAGACCAGTCTGAAAACCAGGGTTTCACATATTCACCAAACTGCTCAAACACAATTAAGTCATTAAAATGCTCAAATATGACGGTTGGACATTAAAGCTATCTGGTTATGTTGTTTCCACTCGCCCTGGACTTTTGTTGTTGTCATGACAATGGTTCATTAAAAGGAGGACCAAAAGCCTTAATGGAAAGTGAAACACAGAGGTTACCTAGGAGCAGGCACCCGAGCTGAAACTTCAAGATGCTCCTTAAAATATCTTCAATCAAATGCTTTCCTGTGTAAGTTCAGGAGAGTAGGCAGTATCCACTCATATGGTCCATGTACCTGCACTATTGTCAAGGGACGACTTAGTGGCTCACTGCTGCCATCTATTTGTCACAAGAAACACTGCAGCCGCCGGGCAGAGCCCGTCTCCCAGCAGACCGCGTCCCATCAGTCTCTCTAGCTTAGGTCTGTCTCCATTGGCACCTCTTAAATATTTATATTGTATCGGAATTCATTCAAAGTAGTGATCTTCGCACCCAATACTTCCAGAGAGAAACAAATAAGGTGAAGGTTAAGAGAAGAAGTTAGACTATTTATATTTTTGGTTGGTCTAGTGGGGATCCTGTGTAAATCTGCCTCGTTGTTTAGTCCCAAACAATCCTGTCTCATTCTGACACGGCGGGCAGGGAAAGCACTAGATTTGCTTATACTGGCTATTTCACTTTCACTTTAGCTTAGCCGTCCAAGACTGATATTAGCCCCAAACCTTTCAAAACATGCCGCTAGGTCTGCATGTCTGTCTGTTCAGAGAGCTAGACTGAACGGCCACTGTGATGAGGCCTCCAGGTCAAGTCTAGCCAGTTGCTTATTGTAACTAGGAGCTATGAAGCTATACAGCACGGCATAACTGCAGAGATAAAAAAATAATATAATTATTTAGACGCAACAAAGTGCCGTTTTCATACACATACCCAGACACACACACACACACACAACTCTTTGATTGAAAACGCACTTCCACACATAACCGGGAATGTGCTCATTTGGGGCTAGACATGGGGGGCGTGCACATGAACACACACACACACACACACACACAGAGTGCTGAGCGTGCCACTGGGGGGGTGATTGGAGGGTGGTAATGTAAACACCAATCAGAGTGTGAGTCAAGCCAGCCAATGGGTGTTAAGGAGAACTCATCACATGAAGCCTGCGGTGCTCTGATCTCCTCTGAAGCCGCCAGTACAATCACACGCACCATACTGAGTCCCGGGGCATGTTCTCTACAATCTACATGAGTTAGGAACATTCCGGAGTTTTCCACATGTGCTGGAGACAGCCGGAGTGGCACGAAAACAGAAAGAATAAACGTCTGGGCGACATCTGAGATCTAAAACTCCTCATTCTTAATGGGCAAAGGGGAGTTACAAGAATTAGAATTAGCAATGTTCAGCGGTAACACGGGAGGAGTTCACTGAAATGTGTAAGAATAGTGAACTTGAGAGAAAGGTTCTCTGGCCGCTGGAGCCCATTGTCTCCTCCAGGCGAGTCCAGGCAGTGCATTTTAGGATGCCGGCATCAAGAAACAAAACAAAGGAAGTTATTCCTTAAATCACCCCTATTAGAGTTGAGAAATCCTCGCCCCTGCGCTGGGAAGCCCAATGAACAGGGTTAGGTAGACTGTATCAGAAGAACCACACACTTTATAAACATAACAAAACACACTCCTAATTACACCAACAGAGACTTTACACAATATGACATCCAAACTACAAAACCCCACGCACCCATTTGTTTTTGTACATCTAACACAGTCTCAGAAATCCCAAATCCATATCCCTAAACATAACACTAACCTTAAACATATCCAACCATACCCTTACCTAAACTTCAAGGCACAAAACTAAAAGTCTTAAAAAGTAACCTAGAATCTAGCAGCATGCCCAATTGCATGTTTCTCCCTCAACCTAAACCCAGGAATTAAAATGTTTTCCTAACATCCAAAAAGCAAAATGTTCATGTTTTTGTTGATGATGTAAACGTTGTATGCACACAGTTGTTTTTCTATCCTTACGTTCCTTTATCACTTAGCCATAAACCTAACCCTTACCCGAACCCCAACCCAGAAGATGGAAGCAACCCAACTCGGAAGATGGAAATAGCCTTTCCCCCAATGGGGACCTATCAAAACGATTATTTGGTGGGGACTTAAGGTCCCAACATGTACAAACCGACAAAAAACATACACACACACACATAGACAGAATAACAAATGTCTGGGTTACCCTCCCAGGTTTGATTGAAACAAGCTCAGTCACCCAGTGGCGTGGGAGCTACTGTTAAGTCAAGCCGGATGTGGGAACAAGGAAGAACAAGGGGATGAAGGAGAAGACAACCGCAGGAAGAAGGGGGATGTTACAACATGTATTTTAATGTAGATGTTGAAACAGCCCTTTTCAAAAATAAAGAAGCTATATACAGTGGGGCAAAAAAGGTTTTTAGTCAGCCACTAATTGTGCAAGTTCTCCCACTGAAAAAGATGAGAGGATTGTAATTTTCATCATCTGTACACTTCAACTATGACAGACAAAATGAGAAAACAAAACCCAGAAAAACACATTGTAAGATTTGTTATGGATTTAATTGCAAATTATGGTGGAAAATAAGTATTTGGTCAAAAATAAAAGTTGATCTCAATACTTTGTTGTATACCCTTTGTTGGCAATGACAGAAGTCAAATGTTTTCTGTAAGTCTTCACAAGGTTGTCACACACTGTTGCTGGTATTTTGGCCCATTCCTCCATGCAGATCTCCTCTAGAGCAGTGATGTTTTGGTGCTGTTACTGGGCAACACAGACTTTCAACTCCCTCCAAAGATTTTCTATGGGGTTGAGATCTGGAGACTGGCTAGGCCACTCCAGGACCCTGAAATGCTTCTTACAAAGCCACTCCTTCGTTGCCTGGGCGGTGTGTTTGGGATCATTGTCATGCTGAAAGACCCAGCAACGTTTCATCTTCAATGCCCTAGCTGATGGAAGGAGGTTTTCACTCAAAATCTCACGATACATGGCCCCATTCATTCTGTCCTTTACACGGATCAGTCGTCCTGGTCCCTTTGCAGAAAAACAGCCCCAAAGCATGATGTTTCCACCCCCATGCTTCACAGTAGGTATGGTGTTCTTTGGATGCAACTCAGCAATCTTTGTCCTCCAAACACAACAAGTTTAGTTTTTACCAAAAAGTTCTATTTTGGTTTCATCTGACCATATGACATTCTCCCAATCTTCTTCTGGATCATCCAAATGCTCTCTAGCGAACTTCAGACGGGCCTGGACCTGTACTGGCTTCAGCAGGGGGACACGTCTGGCACTGCAGGATTTGAGTCCCTGGCGGCGTAATGTGTTACTGATGGTAGGCTTTGTTACTTTGGTCCCAGCTCTCTGCAGGTCATTCACCAGCTTCCCCCGTGTGGTTCTGGGATTTTTGCTCACCGTTCTTGTGATCATTTTGACCCCACGGGGTGAGATCTTGCGTGGAGCTCCAGATCAAGTGGACTTGTATGTCTTCCATTTCGTAATAATTGCTCCCAAAGTTGATTTCTTCACACCAAGCTGCTTACCGATTACAGATTCAGTCTTCCCAGCTTGGTGCAGGTCTACAATTTTGTTTCTGGTGTCCTTTGACAGCTCTTTGGTCTTGGCCATAGTGGAGTTTGGAGTGTGACTGTTTGAGGTTGTGGACAGGTGTCTTTTATACTGATAACAAGTTCAAACCGGTGCCATTAATAAAGGTAATGAGTGGAGGACAGAAGAGCCCCTTAAAGGAGAAGTTACAGGTCTGTGAGAGCCAGAAATCTTGCTTGTTTGTAGGTGACCAAATACTTATTTTCCACCATAATTTGCTAATAAATTCATAAAAAATCCTACAATGTGATTTTCTGGATTTATTTTTCTCATTTGGTCTGTCATAGTTGAAGTGTACCTGTGATGAAAACTACAGGCCTCACATCTTTTTCAGTGGGAGAACTTGCACAATTGGTGGCTGACTAAATACTTTTTTGCCCCACTGTATGAAACCCTGTCCGTGTATCGGAAGGGTGAATGGTGTCGGGACTTAAGATGCTGTTTTTCTTAGTGGACTGAGGATGAGTCAGACACACCGCGTGCAGTAATCCACTGACGCCGAAGAGGGCAAAAAGTTGATGTAGACAGATGTAGACACACACATGTAGACACACACACTGCACAGCTGTACATGCAGTCAAATCAAAGGCAGTCCACCTAAAACAAGTTGTTTTTTCACATGGGTTTAGCTCTCAACTCCACCACCTTGTCTCGTCTCATCCTTTTCTCTCTTTCCATCCTGTTCTCTTTCCTCAATTCCAGTTCTTTACCTTGTTCGCCCCTCACCCGTCCCTCTCTTACTTTAGTTTCTCCCTCGGTTGGTGTGTTTATAATTCAGCGTCACACCGCGGTCACTCTCCTCTGACAGCTGTTTCACCTCAGGTCTTTTGTTTTACTCCTCTACTTGACTCCCTGAGTGGCTCAGGGAGACGTAACAATCAAGTGTTCTTCCGGATGTTTCCACCGTTAACGCTCCCCACATGTGCAAACACACAGAATCATTCATATTTTAAAAGGGCAATTTACAAAGAATTCATGTCCCAAACAGGTGTTTCTATTTTGATAAAAAGGATGGCCATTCTATTTATATCAGCATTGTCTTTTGGACACTTTCTGTCAAACAAGTCATGCATATTTCAGAAGGGAAGTTTCCATATATAATATCAGATTCAAGTTTTGAATAGAGATTGGGGTAAATAATTAATTATTATTTTATTACCATCTTTGTGAACAGTTTAATGGCGGGTGTTACCAGCACCTGACGTAAAGAGGCTAACAGAAAGTGACAAAAAAAAAAAATATTACTGTCCCTAACCCTCCCGGGTCCCTAACCCTAACCCTCCAGTGTCCGTAACCGTCCCGGGTCCGTCTGTTCTTCCCTGACCACCTTTCTCCCTCACTCTTTCTCCCTCGCTCTTTCTCTGTGGATTAAGGCAACAAGAACCCCCACACCCTCACATACAAATGGACACAACACACAGATAAAATCTAATTATATACTGTGATGAAAAAAGAACCAGTCAGGGAAATGCACCCAAACACTAATACACATCAAAACGCCATATAAATGTAGTGGTTGTGTTCC
This sequence comes from Novumbra hubbsi, assembly GCA_016801125.1. NCBI lineage: Eukaryota > Metazoa > Chordata > Actinopteri > Esociformes > Umbridae > Novumbra > Novumbra hubbsi. Next base: position 11,634 of record JACXGK010004839.1, read on the forward strand.
TGAATGCTGATTGGCTAACCCCCACCCCCCCACCTAGCAGACGCTGTCATCCAGAACAACATATGCTAGTATACCAAGGGTGTGTCAAGCAATGAGGTAGCTGGGGTCTTGTGAGCAGTTACATCACAGCTGAGTGCCTGTATGGAGGTACTCTGCGTAGTGTCATGCCTAAGAAGTCCCATCGATCATGATAAACATCCCACCCCATCAAACCCTACTGACCTTATGGGTATAGCGATGACTATTCTGGGTTTGCCTGGAAAGCAAAAGCACTGACAAGGGGGTGGAAGGGGACTGGAGGTGAGCATCCCGGTGGGACATGAACTGTGGAAACTACAACTAGTGACTAAGGACTCAAGATTGGCATAGGTGATGAAACTAATAAATACATTTAGTAGCCTCTGTGTGTGGCCAAGTTGTTCCAGGAAGGATTGTCCATGTAGGAGGTTGACAGGAAAGTCATGATCTTATTGACCACAAAGAGGATGTGGGGAGAGTGGGAGAGACACATCCTAGCTCTGTCTGTCTGTCTCTCTCTGTCTGTCTCTCTCTGTCTGTCTCTCTCTGTCTGTCTCTCTCTGTCTGTCTCTCTCTGTCTGTCTCTCTCTGTCTGTCTCTCTCTGTCTGTCTCTCTCTGTCTGTCTCTCTCTGTCGGTCTCTCTCTGTCGGTCTCTCTCTGTCGGTCTGTCTCTCTCTGTCTGTCTCTCCCTGTCTGTCTCTCCCTGTCTGTCTCTCTCTGTCTGTCTCTCCCTGTCTGTCTCTCTCTGTCTGTCTCTCTCTGTCTGTCTCTCTCTGTCTGTGGCTGTCTGTCTGTCTGTGGCTGTCTGTCTGTCTGTGGCTGTCTGTCTGTTTCTCTTTCACGGCCAATCTGTCTCTCTGTCTGTCTTTCTTTCCCTGTAACTCTCTTTCTCTGTGTTTTCCTGTAAATTCAATCGCTATGGAAATGATCATGCACAAAGAAAAGTCTACCTAGCATTTTATTCTCTGTTCTGTAATGTACATAAACCCTCTGTGAGTTTCAAGCAGTATCCAGACTACAAACATCAGAGTTTAGATAGGATTGTTCTTCTCAGGGGTTCCCGAGGGCCCGGTAGTCAATGTCACTGTAGTAGTCCTGCTGTGTCACTGTGGCCATCAGTTCAAATATACTCACAAAAGCTCAATAATAATAATAGAGCCAACTAAGCATTTCAACGTTAGTAAAAATCTGTAATTAACAAATGACAAAACATTTGGAATCATTTAATATTGAATTATAAATCGAACAACACATCATCTTCGACTGTCCTGTCTTGTCTTACTCTAATCCTAACCGCCAAAACAATCCAAGCTTAAATTGCAATGTTTACCCTCAACCTAACCCCTAAGCCTGAAATAGGCTTCATTCTCATAAACACACGCACACACAGCAACAAACACAACAACAGTGAATGTGAGTACACTTCCCTCCATTTCCCACACATCCAGAACCCAGAGAGCGGTTCTTTGTGTTGTTCCCCTACTGGGGCAGAACAGGAGGTGGAGGCGTTACACTGCTCTCCTGGGATTCACTGAAGGAGCTCTCTTACAAAAGGGACATTGTGCCACACACACACGTGCGCACACACACACCGACATCCTGCCTCATCAACCCCGATATCCTCCACAGACATGCAGACCTACAGAATGAGGGTTTCAGTTTGTGTTTCGGGTGTAGTGTTATCTACACACATGGCAGTCAATGCAAACAGGAGATCCTAGTTGTAACAAATCCCATTCAAAACAAACTAGCGGTAGAATACGCATTTCAGGTTCTTTAGCCTGCCAGACAAAGAGTTTTTCAGAATATTATGTGAATATTCAGAAACGGTGTGAATTCCCGCAGGAATTTCTAATGAGTCAGCAATTGTACATCAAAGCGATACTAGCGATTAAAGAGTGCCATCCCAGGTCAGCATAGACTTCAAGGGGTCGCCATTAGCCTGGCTTTCATCTGTCACGTCCAAGGTGTGAAGAAACAATAGCATGAAACTGTGGCTGCAGATAGGATGTCCTACCTTGACGTGGCTCTGGGCTCCTAGGTTGTAGATCTCAGTAGGTTTGACCTGGTTGATGATCTTCACCAGGCAAGTACTGTCCGTCAGATCACCATAATGCAACTTCATGTCTGAGAAACACACGCACACAAACAAAATGAACAAGGGCAATGATCACGTTACACTTTCCCCAATCACCAACGGAAAGAGATATCGCTATTCATCGTGTTAAGATAAGTGTAATCACGGACGTGGCATTCAATCACAAAATCAGTCAGAAGAAGTCAGAAGTCATCTAAAGCCATCCCTGGAAAGGACTAAATCACACATGAGGAAAAGATTGAAAATTGTTATCCACAACAAACGTTCCAGTTAGACACAGGATTAAACGATACAGCGCTAATGGGAAGGTAATTTGTGTGGGTGGCCACTGGGGCATTCGTGTCCGGTGATGTGGTGAGTGAATCTTACAATGACATTCAAACTAACCATTCCCCTGGGCAATACACCATGCCTAAGTGGGAAAGAACATATCATTCTACTAGAGTAAACATAAAGTATTTGTCAGCTTTGATATTAGCTCATTAGAAAGCTCCGAGACGTTGCTCTAAATGGAGCCGAGTGGGAGTCGTTGTTCCACCGGCGTTTCATCATCTTGGAAGAAGGTCCACTGGACTGAACCCAGACCCACCGGAATCTAGTGGTTTTACTTTTTTCCCTTCTTCATGTTAGTACTTCGGTGAACTATTTATGAGAAATGTACTGCTCCCCTTATATACAAAGAGTGGAGGCAGGCACTTGGGAAGTTGGACATGGGCGTTGAATATATACTTCTTGCTTCATTCATAATTCTTTTTGGTTATGACTAAAATCCAATGATATTTTGTGTAATTAAAACATTATTATTACACTATAAAAACCAAATGTTTTTCAGGCACTGGATTGACTGAACAACCCTCTTTCGGTTTTAATTGGGTGGTACATCATTTATTGTTGTGTTTTATGATGTAGCTTTTTCTGACTGTATTCTCAACTTGATCAGTAATGTATTATTCATCCCTAATAATTTAATTATATGTATACAATACAGTAAACAATTATTAAGAATACAATACAGACGTGTGACATTGTTTCAAATCTAAGCAAATATTTTCAGATACTCCCTGATCTCGTTCACGTAATAGATGTCGTTTGTTATGGCACTAGATAGAAAGGAGATTAAAGTAAGAGTTGGCAGTTTTCAACCAAATGAAATAAGTAGTCGTGACAGAGAGAGTGGTTTAAATTGAATTGTTTGACAATTTTGTCACCATTACCAAATAGAAAATCTTCTGACATTGGCCTAATTGACCCAGCTACCAGATCTCACATCACTCTGTCCCGAGTGTTCTGAAGATTGAGAAACAATACAGCCCAGAGTAATGTAAGGTTTTTGGTTTTGATGTAAATGTTATTTTAAACAAAACTTAAAGATGGCCTTTTTCATCATAAAATGTGGTATTTTGTCAGGATTACAATATAAGACACAGCATCAACACCAAAAACCGGACACAAACTAAAGAGAAAAGTATAATCAAAGAATACATTGCGACGTCCAGTTCTCCTTTAATTCCTGATTTCAGATGATCAGAACTGAATTTTTATGGAAAATACAACTTACAGCCACCAGTGGATCCATTCCCTGGTGATAATGATGATAAATAGTTAGATGTAGATCAGTTAGAGAAGCTCAACAAGCTTCCGGGAATGCAGTGATCGTTTTATTACAGCACGTCTTTGAAGCCAAATAAAGCAGGGAATTTTAAAAGGGTTGCTATTCTTCTATTGTTTTAGCCTAGTCCAGCAACACTGCGAATATCAACGCTTCATACTATATATTACATGATAGTAGCATTACACATTACCGTTCAAAAGTTTGGGGTCACTTAGAAATATCCTGGTTTCCGAAGGAAAGGCAAATTGTCTTGTCAATTAAAATAACATAAAATGTATTGGAAATACAAGTGTGGACATTGTTAATGCCGTTTAATGACAATTGTTGCTGGAAACAGACTATTTCAAATGGAATATTTACATAGCTGTACACAGGCCTATTAACAGGAATTAGCAAGCCTGGTTTGCTAATTCAAGTTGATAAGGTGAACTGATCATTAGGAAACCTGTTTGTAAATATGTTAGCACAGCTGAAAACTGTTGTGCAGTAAACTGGTCTTCTTTTGACTAGAGGGGTATCACAGGCTCAAAATGGCCAGAAACAAACTTTCTTCTGAAACTTGTCAGTCTATTCTTGTTTTAAGAAATGAAGGCTACTCCATGGGTGAAATTACCAAGGAAATTGGACACTAATATTATTTTAATTAAACAATTGTGCCTTTCCTATTCAAACGCATTCCATGTATGCTTTTATAGAAAACAAGGAAAACTTTTGAACTGTAGTGTATAGTAAGACAATGTACAGACTGTTCGGGGTCCCCTAATATACTAACTAAACAAGGGTGTAAAGTAGAAGGTTGAAAGGTCAGAGTCAGCACTTACTTCCCTCAGTGTGAGTCTGGGGGTTCTGATACAGGTGCTCAATGCGACCAGTGTTGAAAGAGCTGGATCTCCGCAGGATACCATGAACCTGCAGGAAGGAATACACACTGCACAGTTACCACAACCCCCCCTCGTGAATGTGGGAGACCAGGAGGTGGTTCTATGAAAGAGGTGTTCTAGGTGAAACCTGTTCTGGGGAGGCGCTGATCTAGGGGAGGCCGCTGTTATGGGGAGGTTGCTGTTATGGGGAGGCCGCTGTTATGGGGAGGCCGCTGTTATGGGGAGGCCGCTGTTATGGGGAGGCCGCTGTTATGGGGAGGCCGCTGTTATGGGGAGGCCGCTGTTATGGGGAGGCGGTGTTCTGAGGAGGCGGTGTTCTGAGGAGGCGGTGTTCTGAGGAGGCGGTGTTCGGGGGAGGCGGTGTTCTGGGGAGGGGGTGATCTAGGGGAGGCCGCTGTTATGGGGAGGTCGCTGTTATGAGGAGGCAGTGTTCTGGGGAGGTACTGTTAAGGGGAGGTACTGTTAAGGGGAGGTGGTGTTCTGGGGACGCATTTAATGTTCTGCTGCCGATAGATAACTGGGAAGCAGAAAAGATTGTTACGGAAGGGACACCCACTGCGCCCTGACCTCACTTCCTTTATTCACTCTCTACTTCCTGCCTGCCTGTCCGCCCCTCATGTAATTCCCCCTTCCTACGAGGCCCCAGTCCAAAGCCTGGAGCAGAGCCCCTTCCTGTGGTGCCTGAAGGCACTTCCTGTCCGGCGTGGACAGGTCCAATGAGAGCGCGGCATATCTGACTGGGGGAGAGTTTTCACTGAACTGCTGATGGTGCAGATGGAGGCAGAACAGGGCTCCTCACACCCCAACGGGGTCATGAGTGAGGGTTACCAACGCCAGTCACACACACGACCATATGGAAAAAGTAAAGTGGCAGCAGACAGTAGATGCAGATGCCTGACCACAGTGACTGTTTAGTGGTGGACAGGGGACAGTGGTGATTGGCCTCCATCCAGGGCATAAAATAATGATTCCTGGTGAACGGAGGTTGACACAGGGTCACACAAATCAAAAGAGAATATATATATATATCTGTGTTCTCTGTGTTTGCGTGTTTTAGCATATTTGCATGTGTTTCTGTGTGTGCATGTCTGAAGTCCGGGAGGGTGAGACAGGTTCTGGTCCAATAGGACAACCCCTCCCGGATGTCAGTCTCACCTCATAGCCCTTCTCCAGCAGGAACTCAGCCAGGTACGAGCCGTCCTGAAACACAGACAAAATCCAGTTCTGTTAAGACACCAACACACACGCGCTCCCGCACGCACATACACACACACACACGCACAAGGC
>JACXGK010004839.1:17630-36075 GCA_016801125.1 Novumbra hubbsi
GGGAAGGCAGACATCTGGACGAGACCCAGAATTGAAATGTGCCCACGGAGGCCAAGCCATATTTAAGTAACCTGGTACCATATCAGTTCTGGCTGTCCTGCCAAATCCCAATGACCACTAAGCTGTGTTGGACACCCTGACTGTGGTGAAGCCTTGGCCCGTGAAGTGAGTTGAGACCGGAAATCTGAGTGCCCGTGCTGCTGAAGGTGTTACCTGGTGGTGCTCTACTCACACGGGCCTGAGAGGGTACATGAGGGTACATGAGCTGAGAATGGAAAAACGTAACCACCCCACAGAGTTATACAACAAGTCAAATTGCCAAGGTCGAAACGGACGTTTTTGAGCATTTTTTATTGATTTTATTTCTTCGTGGCCAAACCAGTAGTCAGATTTCACTGTAGGTTAGGTTAAGTTGAGTGGGTTCAGCAAGGTTCAGTGTAGTTTAGTTTAAGGCGTCCGCATTCAATGAGGTTCAGTACAGTTTCGCTAAAGTTGTGTGGGTCCAGTGGGGTTGAGGGTGCTAGCGCCATTAGAAGACTGCTTGGCAAGACACGTTCCATTCTGTAGAATGGAGGCCTGACTGAGCCTGCTTTGGTACCTAGAAAGATATGGGCACTGAACCATGTAGTCACTTCTCCCGGGGTTTAACCCAAATGGCACCCTAATCCAGTAAGGGACCAGGTCAAATGTAAAGGCAATACACTGCAATTTAGTACAGAACCTTAACTGCAAAAACCATGCGCAGTTCAAAGCCTCAGCCCCTGGGTCCTGTCATGCCCCCCCTCCCCCCTCATGCCAAGGTCAAACCACAACGTGCCAAATTAATTATGAACGGGGGGGGGCATGAAGAGTTGGTTTTCTGTTAGAAAACAAGAGGCTCTTTTGAGTCAGTTTCAGCCCATAAACCCTGGCCTCCCCTCTCGGCTTCCTGTTAGGGGGAGCCAGGGAGCACAGGGTGGGGAGACACACACACACAGGCACGCACCTGCATACACACCACATACACACACACAGGCACGCACCCGCATACACACCACATACACACACACAGGCACGCACCCGCATACACACCACACACACGCGCATACACACCACAAACACACACAACACACAGGCACGCACCCGCATACACACAGGCACGCACACGCATACACACACACACACAACACACAGACACGCACGCGCATACACACCACACACACACAACACACAGGCACCGGTATACACACAACACACACACACACACAACACACACAACCCCACCCTCCCCCCGAGTGTAATTTTGGTCAAAATCAAAATAATCTGACAGCAAAACAAAATAATCAGACAGACAAATTCCATTGGTCACAGGTGACAGTTTGGACACCGTTCAAGGAACTGGAGTATGACTGATTGGCTGGGTGAATTCCCTCTGGAATGAAAGGAGAAGAGGAACAGATTTCTCATTGTACAGTTCATTGTACCAGCTCCCTGGTACAATGAACATATAGGAAAAAAGAATGACAGTCGTCAATTAGAGCGAAATATGGCCCAAACGTTTCTGGTCACACAGAGCAACATGTTTTAAATACAGGGAGACCACTGGGAGCAGTTGTGAAGACTACAGGGACCATCGGTAGAGACTACAGGGACCATCGGTAGAGACTACAGGGACCATCGGTAGAGACTACAGGGACCATCGGTAGAGACTACAGGGACCATCGGTAGATACTACATGGACCATCGGTAGAGACTACAGGGACCATCGGTAGATACTACAGGGACCATCGGTAGAGACTACAGGGACCATCGGTAGAGACTACAGGGACCATCGGTAGATACTACAGAGACCGGTTGTGGACACTACAGGGACTGGTTTTGGAGGCTTCGGGGACCAAAGATCAGACTCACTGTGGAGCCCAATGAAACAAACATTGCAGGCTTGCTAAACACAATTCAATGTGTGTGATGTTGGCCTTGTGAAATCATCAGAAACAGCTCGCAAGTCCTTGTTAAATCCAATCTTCATAACCTATATCATCAATTACTGAGGTTTTATTTAGTGAGAGCTTGGACATAGACATGGTGAATCCTATATGGTTTAGTCCAGACCATTGTTGGAAGAACACTAGACCAAACATACATGGTCTTATCAACATCAGATATTATATTGAAGCCACAACACTACCAACAAGAAGAAGAAAAAAAAGGACTGAGCAGAGATAGAAGGATGATATATACATAACAACTGAAAGCTTATCTGGCTCCACCTGCTGGCGAACAGTTTCAACAACAGTGCTTGGACCCCCGCTATACTCCATCAACAAGTTATGCATGAGATAAATTGATTTGGAAAAGAGAACATATAAAACACATATGCCATCTAATATGTCTAGAGACATCCAAATGGCTAGTAGGCAAACATAGGCTGTGTGTACGTGTATGCGTGTGTACACTGAACATGCATATTTGACAGTGTGTAAAAATTCATCACTTTAATGTGCTTGTTTTAGACCACAGGCAGTGAGTGGCTGCCAGATACATAAAATAGCTACAATTAGAGCTGATAGAGTAATGAAACCATATAAACAGATCCCCAAACACACACACACACACACACACAAGCAGGCACAATATTCTGTAGCCAGCCCCTCCGAATCCCTCCACTCCTTCAGCCCAATCCAGGCAGGCCAACAGTAACAAATGACTGACTGAGCGCGTGCAGAACTCCCTCACATACGCCAATGTGTTTCTGTAATCAGTGAGGGAGCTCTGATGGGACATCCTGTCCACACAGGAAATACATCACTTTACAACTCACAGTGGGGAGTGACAGACATGGCCCCACAGCACCACACACACAGCTACTGTTCACAGGTCAAACACACACAAATGCACACAGCCTTCACTACTGTACACTCACACACACACACACACTTGTATTTACGCCTTTTGCTTCCACAACATTACAGCTCAGATTCATTCCCACAGGATATAGTCTGGACACCTTTAAAGGCATTAGCTCATACATGGTTAGCTTAGCATTAGTCTCACATGGCAAATAGATTTACTGTAGGGGGGAGAAAAGAGACAGATTTACCCAGCGGGGCCAACCTACACAATACTTTGCTTGCGCTGATATATCATTTTCACATTAACCTTCATAACCAGGTCAGCTCAGTTTCATTTAGCCTAGTTATGTGAAAAACGTCCAAAACAACCTTCTCCCCCTTCACTTTTTGAATCTGTCAGAACTCCAAATAGATGTCATTCCGAGGTGGAATCAACCTGGGACGGGAGATCAGCAGCGATTACGAGCAGCCGAGGACGGATAATGGAGGATATGTGCACGGATTCTTAGCTTTACGATTATTATTCCTGGCATTCCGACAGCCTCGGAGTCTCTCCTATGTGGCTACTTCTGAATGCTGACTGTAGAATGAGAGGAGAGAAGGTAGAGGAGCGTGGAAGAGAGGAGAAGGGAATGAGGAACCCAACAGGAACAAGTGGCAGCTGGCACAACGAAAAGGCCCATTTGTTTAAAGTGTTTAGGTATTAAAGAGTTGCCTGCCAAAACCAACATACAGGTGAGTTGCAGATCAGTTTGAGAGTATCTGGACCAATCTCCTGAACTACTAAACCCCTCTGACCAGATACTATTCTAGGACAACAAACCCCAGACCACCAGGTTACAAGGAGGTCCCCTGAGACAAACGCCCCGGACCACCAAGCCCCAACCAATCCCAGACCACTAAGCCCCAACCAATCCCAGACCACTACCCTCAACCAATCCCGGACCGCTACCCCTCAACCAATCCCGGACCACTAAGCCCCAACCAATCCCGGACCGCTACCCCTCAACCAATCCCGGACCACTACCCCTCAACATTGTCCCCATGGCAGGTCTCAATTTATGAACAGTAGTTATACTGACGATTTATAGTATCACCACAACCTTAAGACCCTGGCTGTGTTGGGAGCCACCTCAGACCCTCAGACGGTATAACCAGATGGTCTAATCCTGGATGAAGAATCAGCGGTGAGGACAAGGGGCCTCAGTATTCGACTGCTCCAGAAGGGGGGAGAAATATAACCGAGACATAAGGGGAGGGGGGGTATCTAAATCTATGCCAAAAGTGGAAGGGAGAAAGCCAGAAAGATACAGAGATTGCGAGTGAAAGATACAGAGAGAGACAGATACCGTGAGCGATATAGAGAATAGAGAGTGAGAGAGACAGAGACAGAGAGATACCGTGAGCGATATAGAGAAAAGAGACTGAGAGAGACAGAGACAGAGAGATACAGTGAGCGATATAGAGAATAAAGAGTGAGAGAGACAGAGAGATACCGTGAGCGATATAGAGAATAAAGAGTGAGAGAGACAGAGAGATACCGTGAGCGATATAGAGAATAGAGAGTGAGAGAGACAGAGACAGAGAGATACCGTGAGCGATATAGAGAATAAAGAGTGAGAGAGACAGAGAGATACCGTGAGCGATATAGAGAATAAAGAGTGAGAGAGACAGAGAGATACCGTGAGCGATATAGAGAATAGCGAGTGAGAGAGACAGAGACAGAGAGATACCGTGAGCGATATAGAGAATAAAGAGTGAGAGAGACAGAGCGATACCGTGAGCGATATAGAGAATAAAGAGTGAGAGAGACAGAGAGATACCGTGAGCGATATAGAGAATAAAGAGTGAGAGAGACAGAGACAGAGCGATACCGTGAGCGATATAGGGAATAGAGAGTGAGAGAGACAGAGAGATACCGTGAGGGATATAGAGAGTGAGAGAGGCAGAGAGCCACACAGGAACCGGAACAACCAGCTCTGTCCCACCTCACCCAACCACACTCTGGACCTTCCTCCAGACCTCCACACACACACTCAACCCCTCCACTACCCTCCATAACCTCAACCCACCCGACGTACCCTCCCAAACCCACCGTTGGGGAACCAGGTAAGACACTAATAGGGTTTTGAACTGAACATCAGAAATTCACTTCAGAGCCTGCAGTTTGGACCCCTCTGAGGCCGGGCCAGAGGTTCCACATTTAGATTTCAACTTGTTTTAACAGGGCAAACAGACCTAAACCGGGATCTCTTTTGAGGCTGTGCCCTGTGTAGACATGTACAGTGCACACAAACAAAATTAAACAACATTTCAACGACATCATATTGACCCTCCGTTAGATTTGTTTAAAGGGGCAAGGGACACTGACGTTTGATCTGGAGTTTGTTCCATAGATAAGAAACAAGGTAAGCCTGGTCTACCGTTTCCGGGCTATAAAGATAACACTCACTTGGACAACAAAAGTCTGAAGTTATCTCTTTTTAAAAAAGAGGCTATGAGCTCACAAGCAATGAGCGGAAACAAACCTAAGTTCACTGCATGGGAAATGGACACCCCGAGGTGACCAGACTACAACGCAGGCCCAGCTAAATCCACTTAAAAGAAACCAACCGAAGACAGGATAACATCAGACATATCAAAGAACACAACAACACAAATAGTTGCGTTGTCAATGCAACGTCTTCCTTTTAGATAATGAAACATATCGCATACAACAACAAAAAAATCTATCAAAATAGTATTTACAGGCAACAGGATAAATGCATGTTTTATCTACACACCAATGTCCTTCATTTCGTTAAATGGGATGTAGAATGTATTCTCCTTTAACTCACTCAGGCCCCATTAAAACCACCCCATAATCTTGTGCTACTATCATGCTGCATATGGGAGTTAATAGGCCTACAAGTGTGTGGCAGCAGTGAAATTTAAATAGGGTGGTGAGTGCCAGATAATTCTGTTGCTAACTGGTAAAACCAGTTGGAAATACCACACCCCGACAGTAGCACACCTATCCCATAGAAAGGGTTAATAGACAACATAAAGAGGCATCGGTGAGACAACAAAGAGGACATTGTGTTAATAGGGCTTATCCATTTCTCATCAAGGAGAAAGACCAGTTTGACATGTAGTGTATTTTTTACTTCAGCCACAACCAGGAAGTGTAAAGAAAGTTTAAGAACCCAGCAAAACCAACTGAAATTAAATGTTTTCTTTTTTTTTGGGGGGGGGGGTTGAAAATGTCTCCACTTGATCATTTGTTATATTAACGTGCACAACACTCTCACAGCTAATCAATAAGTCAAGGGCTTAATGACAACCCATTACCCAGATATCCTTCATGAATGAGGTTTACCAGGAAAAAACAAACGAACTGGGGAAGTTTTTAATCTACTTTAAATGCTTGAATCGTTAAAGTAATATATTCCATCAAATTACAATCAACAATTTTAGGATGGTTGTAGCGTTTATTTTATTCTTCAAACGCTTAGCCAAGGAAAGGAGAGGATATAGTTTCTTGAATAAAGTGTGGTACTGAATATAAAAAAACTGATACAGAAAATGTTCCCCTTTATATTGTGTTTGTAGATTCATCCATAATGCTGGAATGTCATTGTATATTGGACCTTGTTCATTAAATAAAAGCTTTCTAGGTCCTGCTGAACAGGTACAGTCACTTCAGCATGCATTTACATGAACACAGACAATGGTGGGCCCACACTGTGACGGCAAACCAACAGGGCATGTTTCAGGTGTAAATAGCCTACAATTAGCAAGACAGATGTGTCTTGAATCTGGCCTGTCTTGTTTAATGATAAGTCACTGTTCCCCCCCAGATTAGCATAGCACTTTGCATCAAACTGCTTCCACACCTCTGAAACCTAGCATTGGTGGGTCCCTGTGATGGGACACCAGATGCTGCCGGAAGTGGGGTTGGAAAGCCAGTAGTGGGCACTATACCTCCTACATAAACTCCAACTAATCCCAATGTCCCAGGCCAGTTAAAGGGACAATGCCCTAGCACAGCGAGCGGCCTTTCAGATGCAGTTATATATATACTGTGGAGACACACATTTATATCGCCATTTATCTTTAATAAACTGCTCCAAAATTGTATGACACATGAATTAGACGCACACACCCTGCTCTATTGTTCTGTCCTTCTGAGGACGGTGGTTAGAATGTTCTATGATGTTTTGTTTGAATGATACTATGATTGGTTTGCACCTCCTGCTCCACAGCACAGAGGAACCACGCACACAAACAGCACAGTCTTACACTTACACACACACACACACACACACGCAGAAGCTGACACACACTTTCTTATGTGAACCTCTCTGTCACTATAACCTTCTTGCCAATGCTATTCTTTATCACACGTACTGAAAAACAAAACTCACACATAGCCACAACATGAGAGAGGAAGGCACCGGACGCAGTCAAGAGCATTAGCGTAGACACGTCAGCGGCTCGCAATTGACACACACACACACACACACACACACACTGAACAGGAATATAAATCAGGATGCATAACTACATGCATCCTGACAATACCTAGACAGGAGCTTTTAAAAAAAACACACTAACGTTATAGACCTAGACTACTGTCAATATCGACATCATGCCTTTCTGGACCTAGCCTACGACCTTTATCCACATGGTGCCTTTTTACCTTTATAAATATACAACCAATATACTAGTCTTCGTTTACAGACATTAACTTCAGACATCTACTGCCATCATAGATGAATATCATACACAGGCCTGCAATTAATGTAGATACAACTAATTATGGACTGACCATCTTTGCCTAGGGATATGTACGGTATTGTCCAGCCATAGAATCAGTGTCATTTACAAAGTTAATTTAGACCGCCATGGCCATGTGTCAAGCGGTAGGGGGGAAATCTTTCGACTTCCTGGTTTGTCGCAAGGTACTCTTGTCTTTACAAACAAGGCAAATATGACCGAACATAAAATAATCAGCAACAGTTCTATATCGCATAAGAATCCGTCGGTCAGGTGTGTGAAATGCATTTAGTCTCTATACGAACCAACTGTGTTGCGCTAGTGCACTTGACACATCAGAATGTATCTCGTAAGATAAGATCACGAAACTGCACCGTTTGCTCTCCTAATCTTGCCGATGTTTATGTGGACCAGAACGCAACAAACTAAATACTTTATAGGGTATTTATTTAAAAAAAAAAAGGTTCATTCAGGCACCCTGTCACACTGCGCTTACCTGTCCAGTGATGCCTGTGATAACAGCCACCTTCCTCTGCTTTCTCACATCTCCGTCCGCGCCTGTGCTGGTTGATGGTTCTGTGCGTTGAGACATTTTGGCGTAGCGTGTTTCAAAGTATCGAAACGACCAAATAGCTGTTCTGGTGTGCAGTTGTGTGCTTGTCTTCTTACCTAGCTGTGTTTATCGGTTGACACAACATTTGGATGGGAGCATAACTACAGAATGTGACGTATTAGGAAGTGTCGTGTGACAGCCAATCAAAAGATGGCAAGTAATCCTCGTAGCAGAAGATCTTCAAACTAAAGAAGAGAGATTCTGTTTCAGGTTTTTTAGTGCCTTTTTTGTATAGCGCCATCTCGAATTTATCACGACTCAAAAGTCGGGGGAGCATGAGGACGGAATGAAGAAAGAAATACAAAAAAAAGACATTGACAAAAACAAACACGATATTAACACTGCAACTACATTACCCTTTATTTCATATATGCCAGTGTACTGGATTTGTTTTCATAAAAAAATATATTTCTTATTTTACATTGAATTTATCACTTTAGTTACAGTGAACTGATAATACTGTATCCCACGATAGGAAATAATTTGGCGGTTTTATAGTTAATTTATAGAAATTATAGAAACGTCATCACATAAAACATTTTATTTTCGTTTTTTGCAGATTATACAAATTCTTCCACAGTGCAGACAACAATTACTCTACTGAACTTATCCCCCTCAGTGGCGGTAACTCAGGTCCTCCCTTTCCTGTGTCCTCATGAGGACAAGCTTCATCATAACACTTGATGGTTTTTGCAATGACACTGACCTTCCCATCTTAAAGTAATTGTGGACTGTCATTTCTCTTTATTTATTTGAGCTGTTCTAATAATAGTATGAACTAGTACAGTGTTGACATAATGTTAGTCTTCTATATACCAACAATACCTTATCAAAATGAAAATGATTGGCTCAAACATATTTAGAAGGAAAGACATTCCACATATTTACTTTTAATAAGGCACACCTGTTAATGTAAATGTATTCCATTTAATATATTTCACAATGTGCTCATATTCCTAAGATTTATCAAGAAATGTTTGGTTAGAATGCAGACCGGCACATCTTGTCAAAAAGCCTAGATCAATGCCTTGAGCAGTTCCAGAAACCAGATAGCTTTCTCTGAAATTCCTTGAAAAACAGATCTGACATATAACATTCCATAGATGGTGGGACAGGATGTCAGATAATCTTTATTGGCATGTTTTATTCCATCCCAACCCCAGCCCCTGACCACCATCCCCCTTTCCTCTTTTCCTTATTTTCTCGTCCCTTCCTCCCTCTTCTCCTCCCTCCTCTCCTCCCCGTGCCTCCTCCCTGTGCCTCCTCCCCGTGCCTCCTCCCTGTGCCTCCTCCCTCCTCTCCTCCCCGTGCCTCCTCCCTGTGCCTCCTCCCTGTGCCTTCTCCTTGTACCCTCTACACACTTTTGATACTATCAGTTTGACAAACATGGAAAAACTGTCTAAAAAATAATCTCATGCATTTCAAAGAAATGTAATACCCCTTCTCGCAGTCCACAGACATTGGGAGAAAACCAGGAAGACCCATCAAGTCCAAAACGTTGTTGCAGCAGGATGTATCCACATGCTTTATAAACCCTGGAGTCAGTTTGTTTAGAAAGACCGTAAATGAAGATCTCCCAGCATGTGCAGCGGCTATGGTTTTCCTTCATAGTACCCAGCTGTCTACAACAGTTGAGATTGAAGCCATGAATAGCAGCCATATACTGTACAGTCAACTTAATAAAGTACAGTTCAGAGAGGTCAATTCCAGTAACCAAACGTTTTGGTGAGTGTGTCAGGCTATCTGTTCCTGTAACAGTGTCAGTGTGTAACAGGATGCGGATACGGATTCATAAACCTTGGCAATAGCAAATCCCTTTGATGGCCGATTTCTCGGCAAACCTATTACCTTCCCAAACCTTCCAGGCAGCTTTCAGCATAAGCAAACGCCCGGTCAGTGACGTCAACTAGCCAGTCAGGCAAGGCAATATTGATTTAGAAGATAACACATTCACAACACATGGGTCAACATTGTCTTAGCATGGCTTGGATAAGCTTTTCAGCTGTATTTTAGCTAATGCTAAATGGTAATGTTTGTGGTCAGTTTCCATTCAGGAAATCCAATGTCCATGGTCTTCATTGCCAGGTTTTTACCTGGGAATATACTGTAATGTGTCAAGGGTTAGTCACCTCAGGTTAAAGCTAACAGCTAACAGTAGCTTTACAGTTGAGGGCAACTCCTGTCAACATACAGTAACTCTACATGCTCCATGTGGTTTTTAGATTCAATATCAAATTATGAGACCACTTCCTGGTCCCAGACAGCCCAGTGAATTACTTAATGGAGAGTCGTGGGCCCTTGGCTCAGGTCCACAGTAGACAGCTGTGATTTGGAGAGGTAATGGTCTGTTTTAGGAATTTTTAGGTGAACAAAGAAAAGAGCATTCGTTGTAAACAAAAGTCAGTCCTGTTTATTACCACAGCTAGCCCAGACGTTGAGAAATTGTGCAGGTGTCTTGTTGGACATGTCCTTCTTATCCTTATCAGACAGAACCAATTGTTTTGTACAATACAGCCAAAGAGCGTCATACTTGCAAGACAAAACAAAAATGCCAATACTTTGTCAGCTGCTTCAGAACCAGACAGAGTTAGGGTTTCAACCAACATGGAATTCTCTGTGGAACCCTCAAGATGATTATAACGACCATAACCGCTCACCTTGACTGTCACTACTGCAATTCTCGTAAATCTTTGAAACCATTAAGACTCTGAATAATGCCGAACATCTTGTTGATCAATTTCCATAGAATAAGCACATTCTGCTGTCTTATGTTCTGTATTCCCATTCCATTGGGTAGTTAGGTTCACAGTAAATCCACTTAATTTGAACATCTGGGAATACCTCAGGAACAATCAAATGCACTGGGCAAACATCATAAGCCTGTATAGTCTTGAGTAATATGAGACTTTGTCTGAAAACATTTGCTCCCACAGTGTTCCAGTCTGTGTCCCAAACGTATTCCCTATTTAGTCCGCAGCTCTGCTCATAGCAGGTCCACTATAATGGGAATAAGAAGCTATTTAGGAAGCAGCCTCATTCCTTTGGCAATATTATAAAAGCACTCACTCATTGCCTGGACTGGCTACCCAGTGTGCTTTGCACAGCGTGATGACAGGTGCAATTCCATTACACATAAATATAAACACTGTCTCATTGACCTTTCAAATAAAAAACACCTGTTTGGGGTCCTTTAGAACCACATAGGCCGTCCACCCTGCTTGAAAAGAGAAAAGCTTAGAACCATACCTCCGGTATGATCTTTTTATCTCACTTCCTGCCGGTGTGTGCCTGGCTTTGTGTTTCATTTGCATATGTCTTGGTATGTGAAATTCACTGTGTGTATGTGTGTGGGTGCGTGTGTTTCTTCATGAAACTTCTCCTTCTAACCATACTAAGGTGCTCACCATTTCATTTCAAGTGATACAGGCTGCCAGTAAGCCTATAGCATTAACCTTCAGAAGGCCAAAAGGAAGGGCAGGTAGATTTTCCTGCTTAGCTGGTTGCATGCTATCTAGTTGAGAGGGTCTGATAACAAATATCACTCTCTGCTCCTGTCTCGCTCAACAGGTCTGACAGGACTGATAGGATTGACCTCCTGACTGGATGACCTTTGGTTCATGTAACTGACAGGAGAGCTTCCTAACTAGCTGACCTCTGATTTGTGTAACTGACAGGAGAACATCCTAACTAGCTGACCTCTGGTTTGTGTAACTGACAGGAGAACATCCTAACTAGCTGACCTCTGATTTGTGTAACTGACAGGAGAACATCCTAACTAGCTAACCTCTGGTTTGTGTAACTGACAGGAGAGCATCCTAACTAGCTAACCTCTGGTTTGTGTAACTGACAGGAGAGCATCCTAACTAGCTAACCTCTGGTTTGTGTAACTGACAGGAGAACATCCTAACTAGCTGACTTCTAGTTCATGTAACTGACAGGAGAACCGCCTAACTGGCTGACCTCTGGTTCATGTAACTGAATTACTGACAGGATAACCGCCAAACCGGCTGACCTCTGACTCGTGTAACTGGCTGGAGTGACTCCCAACTGGATGACCTCTGGCTCATGTAACTGCCTGGAGTGACTCCCAACTGGATGACCTCTGGCTCATGTAACTGCCTGGAGTGACTCCCAACTGGATGACCTCTCGCTCATGTAACTGCCTGGAGTGACTCCTAACTGGATGACCTCTGGCTCATGTAACTGCCTGGAGTGACTCCCAACTGGATGACCTCTGGCTCATGTAACTGCCTGGAGTGACTCCCAACTGGATGACCTCTCGCTCATGTAACTGCCTGGAGTGACTCTTAACTGGATGACCTCTGGCTCATGTAACTGCCTGGAGTGACTCTTAACTGGATGACCTCTGGCTCATGTAACTGCCTGGAGTGACTCCCAACTGGATGACCTCTGGCTCAGGTAGCTGACTGGAGTGACTCCTAATTGAGCTGAGCTCTGATTATTGTGTGTTGATCATCAAACAGAGGAATGGGCTATCTACAGTAAAGGCTGCAATGAACATGTCACTGAACACAAATCTCCAACAGCATAAGCACACATGTATACAGTACATCCAGGAAGGCCCTTTGCTGGAACTCTTCAACTCTGTAATAGATCAACTATGTTTGGTTCTCAGGGGTGAGAACCTTCTCACACCATTGGCCCTGCCACTCGTTCTGTTTACTGAGTAGAACGCGTTTATGCCTGTCCAATTCAACAAAACCCATTCCTGACTAACGTTTGAAACATTGGGTAATGAAACATTTGTTTGGATTGTTTCACCCACTTCTCTGTCGGTTTCTGTTTGAAAGCGTGAGTGTATTTAGGACACATGGCTAGCATGGGTCCTGCATGGGTCCTGCATGGGTCCTGCCTGGGTCCTGCCTGGGTCCTGCCTGGGTCCTGCCTGGGTCCTGCCTGGGTCCTGCCTGGGTCCTGCCTGGGTCCTGCCTGGGTACTGCCTGGGTCCTGCATGGGTCCTGCATGGGTGGCAGCGTTCTACTCACACATCTACGGGCAGCTATGGTCATGTGGCAAACCCGTCACACTGCTGCTTTATCCGGCGATGGACAAGATGTGTTCTGTCCTAACTTCTCTCCCCATCAGGTCTTCCTTTGACCTGCAAACCACACCCGCTCTTCTCCCCCAACCTCTCTCTTTTGGTCATTTTCCAGCCCTGTTCCTCTGTGCTTTTAGAGTTTGTTTATTCAGGTGAGCGTAGCGAGGTGAATGCGCCAGTCCCAGTTGGAAGGCCTAATTACGCCTAGAATTTGCTGCTTTGATCGTGCTCCGCATGACAACATATCCCGCCACCCCTGCACTCCAGGTTTCTACATAAATACCTGGAGGCAGGACTCAAGGAGCAGGGCCGCCATGGTGGGAAAGCAGGTGGTGTGGTCTGCTCATGTGTCCTCTGCAGGCATCCAACAGAGGGAGGACCTGAAGGTCTGTTGCATAGGATCACTTCCTGTAGACTTTGCACAAGCTCTGTTAGGATAGCCAGAACCTGGAAAGACTGGTCTGATCAGCCAATACGCTAGGGTACCTTCTGTTTCATGAGCATTATGTCTGTGGGGTTAGAACAAATAGAAATAGTAAAATGAATGACATTTAAGAATGTAAAATATAGGCAGGTATTCAAGAAATAAGAATAACGCCTTACTGACGATTAAGACAACCGTCTTCAAAAACCAATATGAATATACATTAACCAAATCAAACATACAAACAGAAATATGGTGTCAGTTCATCAGGGACCGTTTAAGCAATGTGATGTGATGGGCCTTAGGCAAATCAAGCATGAGCCGTTATGTACTGCTTGAATCGCCAGGCTATTTCTTTCAGTATGGGTATTGACTGTCCTGGTCCATTACTGCTCTCTGGTGGCCAGTACCAGACTAACATTGCAAACGCGAACGCATCGATATTTACATTATGAATACATTGCTGATAATGAATGGATCACTAAAAGCCAGTATTTATCTTTACGTGTTTCACAGATAAATTGATTGCCGATTGATAATCCATGAAAAAGAGTTTAGGAATGTACTTTCTCAGATTTTTTTATACATTCTCATTGCGTAGTAGAGTTAAACCAGGACTAAGTACATTTTTCATAATATGTTTTTTATTAACTTTCTGTTTCTTCAAATATATCAATACTTTAGTTTCTTTATGACCACCAACTGTGACAACCTACTTGGAAAAACAAATCACAAAAATGTGTACTGGAGAACAACTTATGTTCAGGGATGGAAAGAGCACATAAATATTCAACTAAAGTAAATGCATGGTTACTTTAAAGACATTTTGCAACAGTTAAGATAAGGTTATTAAATATAAATGTTTCCATGCATAAAATTGAAAAAAGAAAAATGTATGTACAGTAGAAACAAAAATATTTTCTGCACTCAATCCACATCTCACTCATTCAAATTTTTTTTTCTTCACTCACTCACCAGCAAAGCATAGAGTTCTGAAATATCCTAGTCAAATCAAACTATTGTTACTTCAGCTACATTTCACTTGAGTTGAAGTAATGTTGCGGACTTGAAAACGGTACTCCATTACAGTAACAGGAGTATTTGTAATTACTTACGTTACACCTTTGCTGATATCGGAAAAGGCACATCTGACCATTAACCAGACAATCAATATTTGACTTAATTAATAAATAAATCATCCATTTCTGACCAAATAATAATCCACAGTTTAAGTAACCATCTTTATTTGATTTAAATCTACGGTAGAATGACTGTACTTAATCAAAAAACATGAAATCTCATCAATAGAACATCAATAAATAAACCATTGTTCTTTATCAATCCCAGCAGGTAACCTGGCTGATAGATCATCTGATCAGTAAATGAAAAGTTGCCGAGCTGACAAGACGAGACATCCGCTGCTCTCTCCATGAACCTGACAGACAGAAGGACCTGCTCCCTGGGCCCTCCTTGTGGTCGCCCCACATACTCCTCCCTTTCGGAGGGATCGTGTTCAAGGCAGATGCCAAATCTGGCTTGCCTAGTACCTTTTACCAAAGCTGACAAATATCCCATTTCCCATCCACTCTCCGAGATAAATAGAATATTGTGAACCTTCTCGAGGTCGCTAAGCCTTGCATTTCAAGTAGAAATCTGGTGAGGAACCAAGATCAATCGTGAACGTTAAAATCAAACTAACGTCATAGCCTGGTCCCAAATCTGTTGTTGCTCTGGCTGTCATAGCAAGATGGCATGATAGCACTAACAGATGGGCACTCAAGCTACTATGTCCAGTGGTAAACATGAATTTTTCACTCATGTAGGTAGTGTTCTGTTGATCAGCAAAACACCTTCATGGAAGGTGAAATGGTTTCTAAAAATGGCTGAAGCAAAGCAGGTAAAGGTCAGGAACAAGCCAACAGCATGCATGCACAAAGCTCGTTTTACGGTAAGTTCACACCAGCGACTCCAGTAGAAAGTAAAGTTAGCAGCAATGGGAAGAGCAAATATTGAGTAATTGAATATGACAAACGCCCATGGGTCAAACATCATCATCACCTGTCAAACGTAATGAAAATAAACTCAAACTCTACACTTCGAAACTGCTGGGACAATAAACACTACCTCAACCCCGAAACTTTAAAACCACCCAAATAAATTAAAAGCTGTGGCATGATAAGACTTCACATGATATGGTGATTTACATATGCAGGATGTTGAAAATGTGTTTGGTGACTATAATGGCAGTCTCGGTTTGGGATCCAACGATGCACATGGTATGCATCGTATATAACGTGACCGTGCATGTCAATACGCGTATTCATTTAAATAATACCAAGTTTACAATTATACCACATTTACTGCAGTTTCATAAATAGTAAATAAATACTGGAATCAATTGCATCTGTGTGGGGATAGACAAACCACCAGTGCATTCCACGCCTTATCAGCCCACCACTGGGATCAGGTGTTCTGGGTCGTAACAGCTGTGAGCAATGTCCTGTCCTGTCAGGCCCTCCTCAGTACCATCCTGGAGGCTGCACACCGGGCCGTCTCAGCTACCCAACACCAAGAAGGAGATACAGCTCTGAACAAACCACCTGTGATCTCCTCCTCCCTCCTCATGGTCAATGTCCCTTGGGTTGTTCAGGAGCGAAGGACTCTATGGTGCACTGATCCAACGAGGACGCTGTTTGCTCGGGGGTTCTCTGAGGACGATAGTTGGTTGGGTCTCTGAGGATGATATTTGGTTGGTTCTCTGAGGACGATATTTGGTTGGGTCTCTGAGGACGATATTTGGTTGGGTCTCTGAGGACGATATTTGGTTGGTTCTCTGAGGACGATATTTGGTTGGGTCTCTGAGGACAATATTTGGTTGGTTCTCTGAGGACATTGTACGGTAGATGGTAATCCGAGGCCGTTGTCAGTTGGGTGATTCTCTGAAGACGTTGTTAACCGTGTGGTTGTTTGAGGACGTTGTCAGTTGCTAGGTGGATATTTAAAGACACAGTGTCATTGTAGAATGAGGTTGTAGGTAATGCAACTGGTTGGAAGGGGGCTGAGGTGGGAGGTAGAAATGTAAAACTAGAGTTCAAAAGTAACCTTTTGCAGGCCAAACGCTGGCACCTGTGGTGATCTCTCCCTTCAGTAAGTCAGAGCTATAGCGAGCTGTTGTTCTAATCTAGCAGACGTGAGGATGCAGGGCAGAGCAGAGAGTGGCAATCCCATAACCATACAGGTAAAGCATCGTTGGTCCAGTGTTTGGCCACGCCCCCAGTCGTGTCATCAAAAGGCGCCAACCTCCATGTCATCACAAGGCATCCACTGGATCTTGGGGGTCCTTTTGGAGGGGAGACTCGTTTTGAATGATGGACTGACTTGTGGACAAAACCGACACAAAAGACCAGAATGTTTGGCACCTACACTCTAAATGTGAAAGTAGATGTACAGAGGGTGGAGAAAATAATGGAAACACAGATATCCACTTGCTTTATCCCATAGAGAATTAGAAGCTAATCTTCTTGGAGAATGGTGCAATATCCCACTACACACCGTTCAGAACTTGTATGACAGCATTCATAAAAAGACTGGAGCTGTTCCAAAGGCATAGGATTGCCCCACTCCTTAATGTCCTTTATATTAATATAATGTTAGGGGTTTCCATTATTTTGTCTAGTCCATGTAGTGTCTACTGTAGTTTAAGGTGACTGTAAAGCCAAAAATGTTCAGGAGATGGTGTCCAGGTGGTGTTAAGGGTTACCTGTCTAGCTCTCAGGGGAGGGGGACTGTGTGCTGAGTGGCATTTGTTCTTCTGTAATGAAAAGGGCGAATAAATTCAACATCTGTGTATCGCAGTAGAAATGTGTTTACTAGATCGTAGAGTGTGCATGTTCTACCTTCTGATGCAAGCGGTGGTGAAGATTCCGGTCTGACAGCCAGGAATGTTTCAGTGACTGGGATGCACTCATCCTCCAACTAGAGTAGAGACCACATGTACCAACATACACACACGTAACACACACACGTTTAGACAGTAACATGTTCATATAATGACAGTTACATGTTAAGTGTCACAGTGTAACGCTCACCTCTTGCTCTTGATCAACAGGCGTGTGATGAAGTCTTTGGCCTCCTCAGAGATTTCGGTGAACTCTTCCACCTCAAAGTTCCACTGACAGGCCAAGATGTTGTTCAGGGTCTCGTTGTCATCGTCGCCCAGGAACGGAGAGAGACCGGTCAGCCTGGAGGTGCCGGACGAGACAGGAAGTGAGCCGCAGTGGCCACACAGTTGGAACAAGGGCTATGATACTAGATAGGAGCTGTTTGTACAGCGTGTGTATATGGTGTGTATATGGTGTGTATATGGTGTGTGCAGGGTGTGTGCAGGGTGTGTACAGGTTATGTGCAGGGTGTGTACGTGGTGTGTACGGGGTGTGTGCAGGTTATGTACAGGTTGTGTACAGGGTGTGTACAGAGTGTGTACATGGTGTGTACAGGGTGTGTACATGGTGTGTACAGGGCGTGTGCAGGGTGTGGTGTGTGTACAGAGTGTATGCAGGATGTGTACAAGGTGTGTATGCAGGGTGTGTACATGGTGTGTACAGGATGTGGTGTGTGTACAGGGTGTATACAGGGTGTGTACATGGTGTGTACAGGATGTGGTGTGTGTACAGGGTGTATACAGGGTGTGTACAGGATGTGGTGTGTGTACAGGGTGTATACAGGGTGTGTACAGGGTGTGGTGTGTGTACAGGGTGTAT
>JACXGK010004840.1:0-26034 GCA_016801125.1 Novumbra hubbsi
ATTGGGTTTGGTGTTGAATAGAGTTGGTTAATAAGAAGAGTTCTGGATTGGGTTTGGTGTTGAATAGAGTTGCTTAATAAACATAGTTCTGGATTGGGTTATGTGTTGAATAGAGTTGGTTAATAAGCAGAGTTCTGGATTTGGTTTGGTGTTGGATAGAGTTGGTTAATATGCATAGTTCTGGTTTGGGTTTGTTGTTGGAGACAGTTGGTTAATAAGCATTGTTCTAGATTGGGTTTGGTGTTGAATAGAGTTGGTTAATAATAAGAGTTCTGGATCCCCAGTCAGAGCAGCTGCATTCAGTTGACTCTGATTGGGGAGCCTACTTAGGTTAGTTTTGCAGCCACACACGGTGTGGTTTATTGTTTGTGTTTGTCACGACTTCACGGTTGTCTCTATTTAACTCCCATTTCATTTGAATACGCTACACGTTATTTGTACTTTGTGTTATGTTAGTTTCAACCCTTTCATTTTACGTTGACAGTTTCGTGTAGTTTGTACTTGTTTGTTTTGTGGATTAAATACACCTTTTATTTATAAAATGTCTGCATATGGTTCCGCCGCACACTACAGCTGTGACAGATTGGGTTTGGTGTTGAATAGAATTGGTTAATAAGCATAGTTCTGGATTGGGTTTGGTGTTGAATAGAGTTGCTTAATAAACATAGTTCTGGATTGGGTTATGTGTTGAATAGAGTTGGTTAATAAGCAGAGTTCTGGATTTGGTTTGGTGTTGGATAGAGTTGGTTAATATTCATAGTTCTGGGTTGGGTTTGTTGTTGGAGACAGTTGGTTAATAAGCATTGTTCTAGATTGGGTTTGGTGTTGGATGGAAAGGTTAATAAGCATAGTTCTGGATTGGGTTTGGTGTTGGAGACAGTTGGTTAATAAGCATTGTTCTAGATTGGGTTGGTGTTGATGGAATTGTTAATAAGCATAGTTCTGGATTGGGTTTGGTGTTGGAGACAGTTGGTTAATAAGCATTGTTCTAGATTGGGTTTGGTGTTGGATGGAAAGGGTTAATAAGCATAGTTCTGGATTGGGTTTGGTGTTGGAGACAGTTGGTTAATAAGCATTGTTCTAGATTGGGTTGGTGTTGATGGAATTGTTAATAAGCATAGTTCTGGATTGGGTTTGGTGTTGGAGACAGTTGGTTAATAAGCATTGTTCTAGATTGGGTTTGGTGTTGGATGGAAAGGTTTAATAGGCATAATTCTGGATTGGGTTTGGTGTTGGAGACAGTTGCCATACATCATTGTGTTCTAGTGACTCTTTGTGCTACAGCATGATGACCCAAGCAATTCCGAACATGGTGGTTGGCTAGTGAATGATCTGTCCTCTTACCCTGTATGTGTTGGCAAGTACTTCCTGACTGAATAAACAATGTGTAATCTTCAACTCTTCTGACATTGCTTTGAGTTGCTCTGATCTTATTTCTGTGATCTCCATTCATTTTGATGGAGACTTAGTTACTCTTTCTGAGATGTGTCTCAAAGGTTCACAAGGTAGTGAGTCTGAAGGTCAACCACAGTTCTCTGAAATCCTTCTCCTCACATGTCATCTTAACCAACAAATGCCAACTGTAATACAGAGGACTGAAATTCAGGAAGAAGTCCTTAAGGTGTCTGATTGCTCAAATTCATCCCAGAAAGATAGAAAGGTCATTCCATAAAAACCTTGTCGCAAACAGTAGCCTTGAGTTTTAAAGCATGCAATCAAAGTTTAAATCTGGCAAGAAGGGCTGCATTTATCCATTCATACCCAAAACAATTGATTGAAAACAAGTTATGTTTGTTGAAGATGCTGTTTGTGGAACTTTTCTAACCTACCAGTCTGTGCTGGATGTTTAATATTTAGGTTGCATATGCATCTCTAAGTAAAATAACTATTGTACCCCATTTGCCATGAAATTCCAAGTTGAAAAGCAAAGTTGTTAATGAAGTGGTGCATATAGCGACCTATACATGACATATTACAACATTTTTGTGACCCATTTAGCACCAGTTTTAACACCAGGAGCCAAAACTACCAGATTGGAATCTGTAATCCCTGGTCTGCTAAAGACCATTTTCTAAATATTTCTGACCACTACTTTTTTCTTCTTACCACGCAATTTTCAATAGCCATGGCCTTTTCCCATCTAAATGCAAATAGGAAGGCCCTGCACAAAGTTAAAACTATTACCCATTTGTCATGTATCTGCACACAATTGTAACCAAGGCTTTTGTTTTCATGTTGCAAGAAAATATTTCCCTCTGACTATGCTATGAATTTAAAGAGGCTTTGATGTTGCACTGGGTATGTGGGAAATTAGGGTATTAATGTGTAATCAGACTAATAGCAGTTGTATGATTTCCGTGGTTACCATGAGTGCCATTAGGACAGTGATCTCTGTCAATAATAGAACAATAAAGAAATGTTAAACTGTCTAAAGATAAGGTATGGGAAAAGGGGTATTAAAGCTCTCCTGATCATTTTAATCATTAATGAGCAGTTAATTGGAAAACCTTTACCTAGCAATCAAATAATGTTAACTTCAGCAGTAGAACAGAAAATGGCAAATAGACTGGCTTTATCTGATGACAAAAGTCACAATAAATGTAGTTTAATCAACACACTGCATTTCAAATATATCCTCTGGTTTATAAAGGTCACTAGTGTAGAGGTCTGGAGCTACTGTACTATACCTAAAATGTATGTGCTCATTCAGTGTTGATGTTTCAGTTTTGGTTTGATATTTTAAAATGATTAGGCTATCAAATAAGTTGTGCAATGTATGTATGTATACATGTTAACAGACGGATGTTTGAGTCCTCTAAATCAATGTGAAGTAAAATGTTTATAACACAGTCATAAAAAAAACCCACAAAACCAATTCGCAACCACACATTTTTGGATATTGTATAAATGACAATTCCCTCAGACATATGTTATAAACTAATTTTAGGTTTATTCATTACACATTGGATGTGCTTTATTAATATATTTTTGAAACAAATACATGGCACAGAAACAGTCTTATACTGCTTGCATTGAAGCCTTTTAAATGAGTCCTCCATTGTTCAACATCTGGTGACACAAAATCATTCATACCACATTGACGCTGTACAAAAAAAGCTTAATAAATGGACAGGCATATTTGAAATGAAAAAAAGACAGTGTGTTTACAGCAGATACAGTAGACCACAGGATTCTCTTGAACAGCACAATAGCATACTGGGGGGATTTCGCTTGTGTTTGGGAATAGTTTCTCATAAGAAATATAATTGACTGACTGGAAAGCAAATCCAGAGTCTGTAAGGGAGTTAAGATGTATTTGAGCCAGTCAGATGGTTGCTGAGATACCTGTCTGTGAGATCCAGATGGTGTGACATCAGTACAACACAATGTTGTAGCTCTAACAGTGCCACCAGAAAATCGCATGTCAGACTCAGGGCCATTGAAAATATGTTTTTGTCATTGCTCTGACATAGCAAAAAAAATCAACAAAACCCTGAGGGCTATACAACTGCCATTTAAGATTCACAATGACTATGAAAGGCCACATTGGACCTTTTTCTTTACTCTGGCCTAGATAGAAAATAATTAAATCTTTCTGCCGTACTAGCCGATTCTGGGGCTTAATACTATTGTAATATGTGTTCCTATTATTTTAAGGGAATTCTATATTGCATGTAAACATATTTTATTAGTCCAGTCTTGAAACATATTTTATACCTGTCTTAGATACATACACACAGCACAAGTTGTAACATAGTTATTCAATAGATACCTACTCTAAGGTACCACACCGCTTACAACATTGGCACTTGCCAATGACCAGTAATTCTTCTATTACAACATCACTACAGTACATGTCTATATAACCATTTCAATGACTCAGGTTTTTAAGATAATCTTTGGCCTTTCCTGGTTCATCATACAGATAATTGTTCAAACATAGATGTGTGATGTGTCTTTCACTCCAGAAGGTTAAGATAGCACAAAAATGGGGGTTCACAAGAAAATCTGTATGAATCAAAAAGTGTGGAAGAAAATTCCTGTTCTCGTGTGATACATATATATATATATATATATATACGTATCAATATATATATATATATATATATATATATAAATATATAAAATAGGGACTAAAGTTTAGACTTCCTTTGCAAATTTACAAAGAGAATATCATTGATTTTAGAATACCATCCTTGTCACATCTGTGTCCTACAGATTCTGAGGTATACTATATAACTAACATTAATTCTGGCCTTTGTTTTGTGCTGGTAAATCATCCATGATAAAAAAAGTACATACAAGGCTGGTTACAGATCAAGACGTTAGACACAATACATAATAACACAAGCATGATTGTATAATTAAGAACATGTATGGGCTTCCACATAATAAGGCATTGCTGTTATGAAAACGTCTGGACAACAATTCACAGTTTTAATTCTCGCTTATCTAGTGGTAATACCTCTTTCTTGATTGTTTTAAAATAGGTCAAGAGAGCTGCAACAATTTAATCACTCCATTACAGCAACTACTCTCTTTCATCTCTCATGTACAGTAATACAACAACTCTGAGTCATTGATACTGTGTGTCAAAATGGAAGCAGCTCTTCCCAGCTCGAAACAAAATGGAGGGAATCCTTGATGATGATTTAAACACTGAATGAAATGGAGCTATTGAAAGAAGCATTTGTTTAAATGTTCTCATGTTGAGTATTGCCTACGTTCTAAAGCTGCCAATTAACAGTGGCATGAGATTGATTCAACCCAAGCCATACACAGTCATTAAACAAGCACAGTAAAAAACATACACACATTTGCACACACTTTATTTTACACATTGTTAGTATCAAGTATTTGTAGGGTTTCCATTAATCTGAAATTGTGATTCTTAACTGTGAATTTACTTTAGGGCTCTGGGTAGAAACTAAAGAAATTCCACTTGGCCAGCTCTTCTCATTTACTGTATAATGCTGCTAAAATAGCCTATTTACAATCCTCTATGCAATGGAAATTGCCACTATATTCACTAATAAGCTGATATGTTCTGGCCGTTACCAAAAGAGCGGAATAAATCAACGTAGTAAAAAAAATCTATCAATTGTGCTTTTTAACCCACAAATCCACTTCATTATTGAAATGGGAACAATTTAGAGGCACTACTTGAAGTGCTAACACCAGGTAAGTTCAATAAGAATACGGACTGAAAATACAAGTAGTAAATATATACTTTATGTATACACACATACTATATACATATACACACACAAATATGTTTGTCTATCTGTCTATATATTGCTCTCTCTGCCACTCTGTCTATATATATATATATGTGTGTGTGTGTATATATATTTATATATATATATATTAACACTATGTACTGTATATATTATAAAGTTGATCTAGTTCCTTTCCAGTTCCAACCCCTTTTTATAAAATATTGTCTTACGGATAACCTCTGACAAAGAGCATTCCTTATGTCAACGTGCAAAGCCCTTATGTTGTTCTAATAGAGAAAGAAAACACACACGTCTTAGTGCCTGACTCTTGGCGTCAGCCAAGTCAGAACAAAACAGAGCGCTTGTGCTGAAAGCGAGTCCGTGGTTTGCTACTGTGTACGGGAGACCCCCCCCCCCACCCCGGGGAGTTCCTGGCCGCCGACAGCGTTTAGGAGTCCTCAAGCCCGCCGCACTGCCGTTAAACAGTCACCTCGTTTTTGCTGGCTGTGCGGTACTGGTTGTGGTGGTGGCCGGGGATGTACTGTAGATGGTCCACCGTGTGTGTCCGTCGCGAGGCGAACTGCTGCCTCTTGTTCGTGGTGGCGTGGTTGACGGTCAGCAGGTTGCCCGAGTCACCGGCGGCGGCGGGGTGGGAGTGCATCTTCTGCATCTTGGCGTAGCGCTCGCCGCGGTCCGCCACCGGCGTGGTGGGCTCGAAGTTGATGTCCACGTGGGACGCGGCCCGCGACATGGCCTTCTCCCGGAAGTTGGAGCGTCGCAGCGACAGCATCTTGTCCGGCGAGAGCAGGGGGTCCTGGGACTGGAGGCGATCCGCCGAGAGCAGCTGCTCCTCGGAGAGTATGCGGCTGCCGTAGGCGGAGACGCCCATGTTGTAGGCCGACAGGCCGTAGCCGCGGCGCGGCGTCCGCTCGGGGGACAGCACGTGGTCCTGGGACATGGCCCTCTGGACGCGGCGAGGCTTCTGCCGCTGCTGGGGCTCCGCGTTCAGCTTCACCACGTGGGGCGGCTGCAGGGTCTGCCGGCCCGCCAGGTCCTGGTGGCGCTTCCGCATGTAGTACTCGTCCACGTCCTGGTCAGCTGAGCGGGAAACACCAAGGAGAGTTAGGAGAGACAGGGGGAGCGAGGGGAGGAGGAGCAGGAGGCGTCGATTGATTCGGTAGTTCCCCACAGTTCCCCCTTTGATTGTAATTTTATTGTCGGTTGTTTTTGGGGTTTTCAGGGTGGATGCCAACAGCTCGCATGAAAGTCATTCCACTCGGGTTCCGGTGCTCAACGGACTACCGGCCCGCTGCGAGGCAACAACCCGGCAGTCAGTGATGTTAGCGAGGCTGTGCTGGATATACGGTGGCCAAGGGCCTCTACAGCCCGTGCCCACACTCTCCTGATGTTAGAGTCATTACACCTGCATGAGGAACGCTGCAGGCTTTTCTCAAACTACTTTGAAGCTTTTGGACGGGCTGTGCCTGGCAACATTGAAGTGATGGCACCCAGAAACAATTGTCATTGATGGGAAGTAGACACCTCAACAACACCACATTTCCCCAGGCTTCAAACACATACAGAGGTAGACTGATCATTTTGGGACAGTACTAAGGTTGATTTTCTTTGGGGTGTGGATATTTAAAATATTACTCTTGGATTGTTGCCAATGGACGTCTGGATAGAGAAGGTCACCTTATTTTCTCTCCATAGGGATTTATTTACCCTAGCTGTGCATAATTAATGAAGACCTGATTTTGGCCTTCAGCAAAAGCTTTTTGTGTTTTTATCCAGAGGTCACTTTATTTGTGACATTATGGTAAGAAATGTCAACAACACTAACCCAGAGGCTATGGTTTGACCACCATTGACACGGCATGTCCTCTCGTCCTAGCTAAGTGCCTGTTAATTTCCATGACTTATTAAGTATTATGTTTCCATTTATCCTAAGCCTAAAGCTCAAAGATTTAGAATTGATGTCGTTGCTTGAGGACACCAAGCCATGTTGAAATAAGGGCTATTTTATGTTGTAACCCGACAAACTGGTTTCTGTTTTCCTCACATACTTTAGTTTTCACATTTCTAAATGATTTCAATTTGACATCTTAATTGCTGTTTTTGAAAATGTAAATATTTCAAATGGAGCTTTAGACTACATTATTTTTATGAGACACGCCAACGGAACTGTTATCATAGTTAGCAATGCGTTCTGACAGATTATTCGGAACTAGACTATCCAAAGCAAGTGCAACCTTGAAATAATCAAAGAGAATACATTTACTTCATTCCTTTTCTCTTTTGCAAACAAATACATCTCTGCCGTGGCTTCATTTCTGTGCAGCTGCAAATGAAATGTTGCACTTTAACATCAACGCGATTGGAAGACGGCAAAGGGCTTTGAAACGTGAGGGGGAAACCACAAACCTTCCAACTCGCTAGCAGTGGTTAATTAAACCAAAGCCTCCACTCTCCTAGATTAAATTCCTGTATTAATCCCGGTACGCCATCACCCGGCCGAGACGGAGCAGTAATCACATAAAACATATTCACTTGTGAGAAACTGGTGAAACATCAATTATAAAGTGATCTTCAGAGGGGATCAGGCAACGGCTTGGTCAGAAAGCGTAGACCGCAATAGTGCAGGCGTTTTTTCTTCCTTTCTCGGCCTGATAATTAAAGCCGTTAGGGTTCTTTACGGAGGGAGGGAGAGGATCGAGCCGAATAAGATTGCTACTGCCCTCTCCCCTCCCTTCCGCTCTCGTAGCTGACTCCTTCGAGGGGCTGAGCAGGTTATTTAGAGTCGTGTCCTCCATCTCGGCCTCCCTCCATGTCTCTGAAGGACAAGGAGGACGGAGAGGAGGAGCTTTCGCACACAGATGTGTGCGTTTAGAATTACAAATTTGCCATACTAATGTAGATTACTGTAGCCATCGGTTTAAATTCATTTTAAAAGCGCATCATTATATATCGTCCTCGGCACAAAGCCATATCAGATGTGGGGGGGGGGTGCTTCTCAGAATGGCTGTCGCTACTTTTGATAAGTAGACAACAAACAGGCTTTATGGATCCCAGGTCAAACAGATTTATGTTCATTTTCACTCCTGCCTGTGCTTTCAACTGTTTACAAATCCCTGATAACACATAGGCACAATCAACGAATGGGCCATTGACGGCGAAACACTATGAAGGGAGCTTAAATTGGTGTAGAAACGTCATTCTTTCCTCAATGTCCTTGGGTGCTGTAATAACATTCTTTATGATGTGTCCCTGTATACAGCACTAGAAGACAAAATGACACATCACATGCGGTATGACGGAATCGATATCGCCAAATTCAGATGCCATCGATAACATCTCCATTCGCAGGTTAAGTCACGTAATTTTTTTTTTTCGGGGACACACTGAGCATGACCCGGGAAGCCTGCGAAACATCTCTACGCCGCGTTCGTTTGTATACGGCGTCATCGAAACATGACAACGGGATGAGGCCGATGTTTTCATGCAGGACGTGCGGTGTGATCCGGCCCAGGGACCCCAGGACTGACGCACTACAACTGTTGTAGGGGGGATGTGCAAAACCAACGTCTAGACACCATGCAGAGGACGCCAAATGAAAATAGTAGGGCCGACCCAGATTCAATCTTCGAAAGACGTTAGTCCCGTCTTGTTGCCATCCAGACTCACATATGGACGTTTAGCCGGAGAAATGGCTCCCGATGTGTCATTAAACGGAATTGGGAACACGACACGTGCCACAGATGGAGCTGAATTATGTCACAATTAAATCCGGTGCTTTTAAACATGCCAATCTGCACTTGAATGAATCCATCTCCCACGCGCGGAACGAAACTACAACAAGTGTGTTTCTGTGGACCCAAGCCGATAACCCCATTTGACTTTTTAGTAATGAAGTTATGTTCCTGGCCCTGTTACCACGGGGATACTGTGGCGCGGCGGTACCCGCCTTGGGGCAACGCTCGAACGCGACGTGCGACAAAAAGTGCAACCTTTTTCTTCCTCCCGCGTGCTGCTTTGGGTCCAGGCAGGGGAGCGAGCGAACGCGACGGAATATGTAAATGAAGGACCACCTCCTTGTTGTGCGGAGAGAGGAGTATTTACTTAAGTCTGCCTTGCTCATGGCCGCCAGCTCGTAGTTGGGGGGCAGGTGGGTG
This sequence comes from Novumbra hubbsi, assembly GCA_016801125.1. NCBI lineage: Eukaryota > Metazoa > Chordata > Actinopteri > Esociformes > Umbridae > Novumbra > Novumbra hubbsi. The sequence continues at coordinate 9,392 of JACXGK010004840.1, forward strand.
AGGTTCTGGAAGGAGCGCGAGAACGACGTGTCCAGGTCGTACGGCTCCGTCTGCGAGGTCAGGATGTTGTTGGCGCGCTGGGGCTTCTCTGTAAGGGGGAGAGAGGAGAAATTGGCGCTTTGTAACCAGGCCCCCCCCCCCACCCCCTGTCGGACAGTCAGCGGCATGGAGGATGCCACACAGAGGGGCTTGAACGCGGAGGGTCACCTCCGGGCGCGGAACAGGAGAGGAAACACAGGGCTGAGGGGTCTGCGTGGCTGCCTGGGGTCTTTAATGCGTAGTGAACGTGTTTGTGTAGCGGCGTTTTGGTTCGCAAAAACAAGCCTAACTCATTTCACTTCAATTTGTTCTAAGCATAATTAAGACCTCTTAGCATGAAATATATACAATACAAACTCTGTTTCTTTGCCCAGTAACGCCGCATAGACAAACTAGTCTAGTAAAAACTGCACAGTGTTTCACTGCAGTGAGGTGTGAATCTTTCGTTTTGAAGAAAATCTAATTCAGGAAAATGGATAGGGCACAATATAAGTAATTTAAGTTTTTCAATAACTTACATAAGCCACACAGAATCCATTATCATGCGTTTTGTTTTTTGCTACGTGTCTTTTATAGGTGATTCTGAGTTGGGATCTCAGTCACCATGCCGACTGGCACTATAATGCTTGACACTATTCCAGGAGGCAAGGCTTTTCGGCCTGTCTCTCTGTCTGCCTATCTGTCCAGCGTGTCTGTCGGCCTATCTGTCCAGCCTGTCTGCTTGTCTGCCTGTCTGCCTGTCTGTCTGTCTGCCTATCTGTCCAGCCTGTCTGCCTGTCTGCCTGTCTGCCTGTCTGTCTGTCTGCCTATCTGTAGATCCTGTCTGCCTGTCTGTCTGTCTGCCTATCTGTCCAGTCTGTCTGTCTATCTGTCAAGCCTGTCTGTCTGTCTGCCTATCTGTCCTGCCTGTCTGTCTGTCTGTCTGCCTGTCTGCCTATCTGTCCAGCCTGTCTGCCTGTCTGTCTGCCTATCTGTCCAGCCTGTCTGCCTGTCTGTCTATCTGCCCAGCCTGTCTGCCTGTCTGTCTATCTGTCCAGCCTGTCTGCCTGTCTGTCTGCTTGTCTGTTCAGCCTGTCTGCCTGCCTGTCTGTCTGTCTGTCTGCCTGTCTGTCCAGCATGTCTGCCTGTTCATCTGTTTGCCCGTCTTTCTGTCTGCCTGTCTGCCTACCTGTCTGGTTACCTGTCTTTCTGCCCACCTGTCTGCCTGTCTGTCTGCCCACCCGCCTGTCTGTCTGTCTGCCTGTCTGCCCGCCCGCCTGCTTTCCTGCCCACCAGCAAGTGTTTCTTTCCCAGGCAGCGTTAGGGTGGCGTCGGGGCTCGGGGGCTCTGGTCACTAGTGGCGGGTTTAAAAATAGGACCTGGTGACTAACCCAGCAGAGGACATGGACACACAACACCAAGGACCATGTGAAACAGGAGTGAGGCGCTCCGTAACCGGGGAGCGAACACAGAGCGAAAGAGGGTGTGAGCACGGAAAGGTAGTGGGAAATGGAGTAGAATGTGCATCTTGTTCGTGTCAGAGCTCTCTGCTCCGTGTTCCGTGACTGAAATAATAGCACTGATCTAAATCAGATCCTACAATTAGCACTAGTGTGTGGTAGCTGACTGAACAAAGCGTGAGTTCACCGTGGAGAAAGAGAGAGAAGGAAAGGCCGTGGAAGAGAGTGAGAAGGTAGGGGGTTGAGTTTTATGTCTGCACTGGTGCATTCAGTCCAAGCAAAAAGGAAGAGCGATCCCCCTGCATTGACCCCAGTGGCATACGAGACATCACTGTCACCAACAGTCACAACAGGTTGACATGTACAGTACAGTGTGTGGAGGAGAAATGGAATACACATGTACAGCCGGTGTATATGTGTATTACTTACCGTGCCTCATTTGTCTGTGCGCTACACAACAAATCCAAGTAAGAGAAAAAGCATCAATACAATAGCAAACACTATTCATAGTATTTAATTAACCAAATCAGTGGGGGTCGTGCTACCATAGATACAAGTTCATTTAAAGGGATCACACAAGTGACCGTATGATTCAACGTGCTTGTGACAGGGTGCTTCTCAATATTCCCATTGCCGTGGTGTTGAGGAACTCCACTACTACTTATTGGTTCTTTCAAAATTCTATTCTCCTGTTGGTCTCAAAACACAACTTGAAGGGTATCCTGAAAGAAGGATAGAGACCACCACTACACTGATGTTGAAAAATGCAGTGTAGTGTTGACATTTCAGTGCAGAGTGCTTAGCATAAAATGCAGTGTAGTGTTAACATTTCAGTGCAGAGTGCTTAGCATAAAATGCAGTGTAGTGTTAACATTTCAGTGCAGAGTGCTTAGCATAAAATGCAGTGTAGTGTTAACATTTCAGTGCAGAGTGCTTAGCACAAAATTTATCAAATACTAACTTTTTTTCTTTCACATTTATGTAGCACAGACAAACTAGAGTCTAGTAACTGCAGTGTTTGAGATGTGAACATTCAGTAATTTCATGCTAAAAGGCATCTTTCGTTTTGAAGAAAATCAAATTTAGGAAAATAGATAGGGCACGATATAAGTAATTGAAGTTTTTCAATAACTTACATAAGCCATACAGATTCCATTATCGTGCATTTTGTTTTTCATTTTCCACATTTAATTTGCTATCTAAGCTTTTAATTTCCCCTCCATATTTTGGGGTTTTCTCGCTTCAAGTGTGAAAAGTATGTAATTGCATTTGGCTGAAAAAAAGCATAGTTTGACTTATATCCAATTTAGTCAAAATTCCTGTGTCATGATCTAATCCTCCCTCAGCTTTGTTTGTAATTCAGGTATTTTTAAACGCATTATGTATAAATATTCCCTTTATGGAAAGATAGTGCCAAACAAAAAAAAATTCATTTTGGTACTATCTTTTCATAAAGGGAATGCTAATACATAATGCATCTAATGTTAATAATCATGAAAATAAAATAACTATTTATGGCACCCCTGGAGCGTTAACGTTTAACTGTCTTGGTAAGCTATATTTTTTGCATACATTAGTGTGTACATATTTATTGCATATATATATATATATATATATATGTGTGCATGTACAGTATGAATGAATGTATGTACAGTACCAGTCAAAGTTTGGATGCACTTTGACTGGTACACTCCCCTTTATTTGAATGCTAAGTGTGTCCAACCTTTTGACTGGTAATGTATGTACTATACATACATCTGGTAAGTTACAATCTAAATATATATGTAAATAATGGGCTAGGGGTTCAATATTTGCCACAACAATACATTCTCATGTATTATGCGAGCTTGCAAACCTTAAATATCCTTACCAATTTTAGGTGTGTGAGCCTGAGTAAGATCCAGGTGACTATGTTGATAATCATGTTGATGGTTGCCTAATGGGAAAACAATGAAAGGTTAGGTTTTGGAAATCAAATTAAACATCACTTTAAATCAATGGTTGGCAACTCCAGTCCTGGAAGGCTGAAATACTTCTGTCTGGGAACGAATCGGACCAGATGAGTACAATTACAATAATTAGCAAGTAACACATGAAAGAAGTGAAACAAAGAACAGCAGGATTTTGGTGGTCCAGGCTGAAGGTGGCTTCCCCTGCCATAGAAAAGAAATAGCTGTTAACACATATGTTGATTATTAATATTGTCATTGACAGTTGAAACAGGTGTAGTGGTGAATGCTGTGAACATAAACTGTTCATCTGACTGCCATTTTTGTAAAATGTGTTTTTCTAGACCCAAAGTAAAACACCCTGTCCAGAGACAGCAGTGTACAATCTGATATCTGACTGATTGATTTATGCGGTTATGTGTTCTCTTCTGAACAATGAACGACAGTAACTCCTGTTGGGGTGATAAGCTTGGCTAAAGAATGTTTGGGGCATTTTTCCCCAATACACTGTGAGTACTTTAGATACAGCATGTTGTTTCACATGAGACCACCATTGCATGAATATATCTCAGCTGCTTTTGGTATACAATGTCCACTGTGTTGGACTGCTTTATCTGAATAATTGAACAGAGCGAGTCGGAGAAGTAGCGGACTGTCAGATTGACGTGGAGCAGGAGGCTACATGTTGAGGTATGTGATAAAAGGGACACTGTCTAAACAGAGTTTTAAGGGCTATTCTATCGGTTTTCATCACACCTCAGGGTCCAACCTACTGTTCCTCACATCCATGACAGTCCCCAACTTCTGAGTTCGACTTACACTGGCTAAAAATCCATCTCCAGTCTACACCGCAAGTCAAGATATTGGTTTGGTGATCTTACAGCTGAAGTTCAGTAGCTAGCGAGCCAGCTAATATACAAATCACATTCTGTAAATTGAGGACTACCGCACAAAGTCAACAGCACTTTCCTTGCATAAAAGTAGAATACTTAAGAATAAAAGATAAAGCATGAAATAGACTTATGGAGAGATTGACAATATCTATGTGGAATTTGGTTTAGGATATGTTCTGGGCAAGCTTTGCAATATGAGAAGAAAAGGAAAACAATCAACAACGGTTAACAAGAAACCATATTATTATTATTATCATATGATAAAATGTAATTCTAATTGTATTACTTATATCATATTATTATTGGTGGGACTCATTTGGACATGAATATTGTGTCTCCCTGTCCCCTATGGAATACCTGTGGTATGTTTGACCCTGGCTAACTCACCAATATAAGACATGTATTGCATTTTATTGGGCTTGTTAAAGACAGAAGTCTAGGGACCATGCTTATCTTTTTTAGAGACGTCTGTATCTTTGTTTTGAAGGTTTCTTGTCACAGATAGGATTGCTACAAACTAACTAGTTCATATACATTAGACTCAGAACTCAGCCTCTGCAACACAAATTGTTTTTTCTCCCTGTCATTCTGAAGCTCTGGCATTACACAAAAGGTATGCTATGATGCCTTGGGATAGGGGCATTAATTATACATATTTTATTTTTCTTATATTTCTCAGTAAAGGGATTTTCTGTTTACATTTGTGCTTCATGATGTGTTCCTCATTAAACTACCCTTTCACTGTGATTACAAATAATACTAGCAAACTAAGGAAAAGAATAGTGCCTTTTATATTGCCTGTAATTAAGATGCCCTATCCTCTAAAAGAGCAAGAAACAACGCTGGTTCAGAAGCTAATTTACATCCTGAATTCAAATAATACATCTCCAACCTTTCCATTTGTATTTGAGCTGTCTACATGTCTACACTACAAAAAAAAGACTTACTGCTGTCCGCTTGAACCACTGTGAACCAGATCTCTGTTGATGTTAGATGCAAGTTCAGCTTTTGATACAACCAAAGACTGTGTGTTTGAAAGCAATAACAGGTAGCCTAGCACATCTGACAACTAACCAAACATTTGCAGAACAATCAAAGCGAATATGAGGTTGTTCTCAATTTATTACTTCTTTGGATAAACTATTCAGAATCATATCAATATTAATATTGTGCTTGGTGTAAATGTTCTTCTAATCGTAGACAACATATAGTGATGCAAAATTACAAAAGGATGCAAAATTTATTGCCGTGGAGTGATCTTAATGGGATATTTTGGTTTTTAGCATGTTAGACCTCACTTATTGTAGCATCGTTCAGACATTAATTGCCGTGCTGATGGCTGTGGATTGATCTTAATGGGATATTTGGGTTTTTAGCATGTTAGACCTCACTTGTTGTAGCATCATTCAGACATTCACTGCCGTCCTGATGTCTTTGTAGTGAGCCTAATGGGATATTTGGGTTTTTAACATGTTAGACCTCACTTGTTGTAGCTTCATTTCGACAGTTGTTTTGATCAAAGTTATATTTTAGAGATTTATTTGGCTTTCTAGTTCCGCCCGTGATTCTTATTCTGCAAGTGGCAGGACACAGTCCAAAATTATAAAAAAAACAGCAACACATCTGCTGTTGGGCTTTCTTTGGTAATCCCCATACTCTGTGGAGAATACACACTAATACAACAATCTATGTAGATACAATGATCTATGTAGTGGATCTGAGCTCAGACATAAACACATATTACACATATAAATGTGTTTTCTCTTGTTGTTTTTCGTACACATAGATATTTTTACAGAATCTCCAAAATATTATATAGATATATATATTTTTTTTTTTTCTAAATTATGTTTTCATTGACTACTTTCAATATCTTCAGGGTCAAAGTACTGTTACCACCTTACTCTAATCTGACAGACAAACTTATTCCACACAGCCAAATTGCTGTCCACCATACTTTAATCTGACAAACATGCTTGTTCCATACAGTCAAAGTACTGTTACCGCCTTATTCTAATCTGACAGACACACTTATTCCACACAGCCAAATTACTGTCCACCATACTTTAATCTGACAGACATGCTTGTTCCATACAGTCAAATTACTGTATTGCCTTACTCTTATCTGACAGACATGCTTGTTCCATACAGTCAAAGTACTGTATTGCCTTACTCTTATCTGACAGACATGCTTGTTCCGTACAACCGGGGAAAGTGCTCTATTCCCAAGGTACTGGCCTATTAATATCTTGGTTATAGCATCAAGGCTGCTACAAAGTTGCTTCCCTTAAAGCCCCAAATCTGTGGGATGACTTGCCGTGTCATGTGTCAATATATTAAATCATCCCTGAAAGCCTTAGAGCAATGATTTTATTTATATGTTCTTAGATTTTCCTTATTTCCTTTTTATTTCTACTCAATGTTGTTTCTTTAAGTTTCTGTTTATTTTACTTGATTTTTAATGCACTTTAAAGAAAGATTTATTTAATTTGAATGAAATTATGGAATTGTACCTGACAGCTGACCTATGACGGTCTGAATAATGTTATCTTTATTTAATTAGATTTAGTTAGATGAATAGATTACCTTGTAATAGATGAAGGTGAGACATATGGTGCCCTGTTTGCATTTAAACAGGTATATGTATTACCCAATTAGAACAATAAACACAAAAGAAAGTCAAAGTAATATGTTGTATAACCTCGGCTGACAGGATTGCATCTCATTGTTTGAGGAAGTTGCTTTTTCTTCAGTGACTTGCTAATGTAGAGTTGTGACCATTATAAAATACCCACACACCTTCCTTTCAAGTTCTGCTCTTTGGTTAAGTAGCTGGAAATATGCATAACATACATTTTGAATGTGGAAATTGCTTCTTGATTATGTCAAAGCAATTAGAAGAGCAGAGGTGAAGTATCATAAAAATTATTATTTCACAACTGTTTAAAAACTGGACAAACAGATGTCTAATCAAGCCACCTAAGATAGCAATATACCAGTGTTTCAAAAGTTCAAAGTTCAAATCTAAAAAAAAAGAAAAGAAAAATAAATAAAATCAGCCTGGTCCAACGTCTCACTTTGGCTCTCAGTGTAAGCTTTCAGGTATACATTGCAGTTAAAATGCTTTAAATGGATAATGTTTCTCCTTTTTCTTTCTGCACATTACATGCGGTAAAAACATAGGGAGAAATCAGGTCATCTCAAAAACAGGATAGACTACATCTGTAAGCATAATAAAGGTTGTTGTAAAACTGATCGGAGTGACTATGGATTGTTCTTTTAGCAAAATGGCTAATTGGCCATCTTAAAAGTGACATTTCAACTTGGCAATTGTTAAAAAATATATAAAAACAAACACACCAGGACAACTATGTAAATGCTTCAACACATGAACCAAACTCCAACATGTGTCAAGTAATTTGAATCAGTCTGTAATGTGTTGAATCATGTGATTCCAGTATATACTTTGCACAGATTCATTTGCTGGACTAGTAGCCCAACGTCAGTGGAGGGCGATTAAATAAATATGCATGCACATATCCACAATCTGCAGATAAAGAGATCATCTAGATTCCATTTAGAGTTCATTATTATTCCAGACTTTACGCATGCATGTTTAAAGGTTATCTAATATTTATTGTTAGCATTTCCCCATCATGCATCCACGTTGTGCTGCTCATACCAAACAGCCACAACCCCTCCATGTCAACCAGGCTTGGTTGCAAATAATGCAGTCATATTGGGCACAACACTACAAAACCAAAACGTCCAGGTACCAGCGTTTAGAGAAAATAGAGGGGATCCCACTGTGACCCAGATCCATTTTAAAAGCTTCACTCTGCTGCTGTCAGTGAAACCTGACGGACGGCCTGTAACAATGACAACCCATGGAGCACCATTACCGTGACAGCATGTGAAGTGCCTTGTGGGCCCTGTGGTGTGGTCGGCTGAGGCGGTACCTTGTGGGCCATGTGGGCCCTGTGGTGTGGTCGGCTGAGGCGGTACCTTGTGGGCCATATGGTGTGGTCGGCTGAGGCAGTACCTTGTGGGCCCTGTGGTGTAGTCGGCTGAGGCGGTACCTTGTGGGCCATATGGGCCCTGTGGTGTGGTCGGCTGAGGCGGTGCCATGTGGGCCCTGTGGTGTGGCCAGCTGAGGCAGTACCTTGTGGGCCCTTTGATGTGGTCGGCTGAGGCAGTACCTTGTGGGCCCTGTGGTGTGGCCGGCTACGGCAGTACTTTGTGGGCCCTGTGGTGTGGCCGGCTGAGGCAGTCTCACGTTGGATGGGACCCGTTATACCAGACCCTAGATTACGACAACATACGATTTCCCATCAACGCAGACAGGCTCTGCACGAAAACAGGCCGTGTATCGATTAGTGCTGTGACTAGAGGTTTTGTTGTTGCACAATGAAGGATGTCATTTTGTTGTGGATATGTTTGTAGGTACCAGTTTGTTCCAGTCAATAGTGGTGTAGTTTTTGCTACGAGGTCAAAATGACTAACATCATCCTTGTGCATTCAGTAATATAGCTCTTTGAAATTGTTAAATGGTTGAAACTATTATCCCTATAAATGCTGTCAATGCTAAACGGATGAAGAAACTCCAAACAGAATTTTTTTAATCCTCCAGATGTTGACTGAATAATCACTTAAAACATTGCACTCATGGAAAAAGAGGAGTGTGGTTTCTTAAGCCAATTGGCGGGAAGGGATTTAGTTGATTGTATTAAGTCCCCCACAAAATATGACAATGCATTCCTACATTGTATATCTTTCAGTTGGTTAGTTCGACTTAGATATCAGAACGGGGGAAATGATAGTGCCTATTTACAACTGTGTATGCTCCCTAACTAGTCATATTGATCTCCCTGAAGTTTGATTGACTTGGTTTTATACTGTGATAATGTTCCCTTTTCTTTAGCATTGCATGTATATATTGATATATACATACATAAACACCACCACACACATACACATATACTGTGTGTGTTTGTTATTACATTAATATTAATAGATAAAACAAATGCGATCACGAAACAATTTGTTCTTGAAAAATGTATCAAGAAAGATATGCATGCAAATGCTTGGTTCTAGATTACTTATATGCTTTCTTTAAAGTGTTGTGAGAAAATATTTTAAAAAAGTTCACCACATGACATATGTAAACACTGGAAATAAAATTGCAGCAATCAGTAGCTAAAATATGTTTGTTTTATTACTTGTAAAAGTGTTACCATGGTCAGTAAAATCCCAGGTGATTAAATAGGCTTAAACCAGTGTATATTCCATTTGACCTTTTCTAGCGCGTTAGACGAACATTTAATCAATGTTTCAGCTGTTGTTGCGTTAACAGAAAACAACGCCACAAGCTGCAACTGAGTTCAATTGAAGAAAAATTTTAAGTGAACAACTCTGTAACAGAAACAAATGTATGCAGCAGAGAGATCCTCAGGTGGACATCTACATTGCAGTTTAACAAAATGCATGTGTTAGTCACTCTACAGACAAATCAATATGATTGCATTAAAGAGCAGCATGTTATGTGGCACCATCAGAGATGACACTTTGATTAGGTTGCAAGGCTCGTCTAGAAACCACTGCTACTTTAAAACCCCCTGAGACACTGTCGATTACACTTACACTGGTCTATAATTGTATTTCATCTACCTTTATCATCTAGCAAATCTGCGAACATACTCGCGACATCTGCTAGTTTTCTGCTTACATAGAGCAAAGAGATCCCAATGATACAGCAAATGCAGAGTTAGAAAAAGTTCAATCAAATATTGGACACATTGAAATACCAACAGTTACATTCTGTGAGAAATAGAACTTTACCAGAGCTCGTCCGGTCGTCTGAGGTTGATCTTGTGAGTTGCTAACAAGGATAAGCACAGATTTATCTGATGTCTTCTTCAATTTGAAAGAAGTAACATCATTCAAAGCTGCCTTTATCCGTGCCTTAGCATCTTATCATCTTCTTGAAGGATCCAAGTTGAATCGAACAGCAAAACCTAGATCACATGGGAGTGCTGAGAAAAGCCTATGGTACTTACAAAGAAAGCACTCTGTATAGATTAGAAGTAACTTCCAAGCATTTCCAAATGTTTATGAAAAATCATGGTTCTTACAATATGAGTGAAATTGCTTTAATTCCCAAAATGATTAATTCCCTTAAACAATATGCTTTTCTGAGGTGGAATGGTGTACACATAAACCAACATCAGAATGATCAATATTTACACAAGGAGGCCAGTGGAGGCCAGTGATTGGCCATGTTACAGTGACATTTTCACCTGGCAGTTTTTTACTTAAAACAACTCTTTAGGACTGTATTGCTCTTGGACAATATGGATTCAACTGTAGTTATGGCCAAGGAATCATACAAAAATACTCAAAAGCCATAAAAAACAACTGTAAAAATGTTTTACCCAAATATGTAACAGATTTCTTTACATTTTACCTTTTATTTTCATTGAATAAGCAATTAAATTGTCAGCATTGCTACTTTTTAATTGAAGTATTCTTTCTTTCACAAATGGGATGCAAAAATACAGAAGAATATCTCCTGGTTTTCCTTTCTCTTAGTTTCCATTTTCATAATTTGTTGGGAAAATTATATTCTCTGTTCTCCACAATTATGTTTGTATCATCAGAATAAGACAGTTAGGGAGAAGTCAGGAAATGGATTAAAGCAGGAACGTCTGGCTTTGTGAAGACAAGATACTGGAAAATTACAACTGAGATCTGTTAATAACTGCAATTATGGGCTAAGGTTGACTGCACACAGCCATTTAACCACAAGTCTTTAGAATGCAAAGTGTGTAAATGTTTACACTTAGATCAGTTTTGGTTTTGTTTTGCTTTGTTTTCTCTGGTATAATTGGATTTCACCCCTAAAAAAGTCCTCAATTTGAAGTGGCAAAGTTGTGCGTTAGTTAGTACAGAAGTTAGATTTGTGGAGCAAACACGTGCAACCAGCCACCTTGAGTTTGAGACCTACAGACTTTGCCACAGCTTAGCTCAGTGGCCATGATACCCAATCGGTAAACACATGCTCTTTGCAACATCACAGTCTTATTAAAATGGAAGGCACTGCTTCTTAAAGGATCATCGTCTGCCATACATTTCCATTTCAACAAATCCCGGGGTGGACAGCTAGGTTTCAAAGAAGCACCTCTATGGCATTACAATGATACTAGATCTGTGTCTTTCTGAATATGCGAGGGTCTTAAGCTCTCCGGCAATCCTCCCTTCCCTCAGAGAGGCCAATGACAGAGGGGTGAGAGTGCTGGTATAGTGTTCCACATGACGTTGATCCAACAGGGTCCCACCGGGGGTGAGGTTCTTTGATCGATCCCCATTGATTATGTATCATCTTTCCTGCTAACGCCTGACAGCCTTGGGCTGAGGCACCTCACGCTCTGATGGCATGACAGTACCAGTCAAATGATGGCCTTCCTCAACCCCTCAGCCTGACCTTGTGACTCATTTACACCAAAATACCACAAAGTTAACCCTGGAGGGAATCAGGCTACATGCTATCATTCAGATGGAGTCCAGAAACCCACTCATGTGAAGATAAAAAATAGGCAAATAAAAAGCATGAAAGAAAAGCTCACCCATTTTTACACTTTATTTCATGCTTTCTGGGCTTGGCCACATTCCATCACTATGACATCTCCGCCAATGCTGAAAGATCCGGTAATTGTATGTATTTTATTTTTAAATTAATAATATTCCTAGCGGTTAGACCAACTAAATGTTAATGTTGGGAATGAGAAACCTTCGCCCTCTTGGACAATATCGCAGGCTTTTATCTTTTTTTCTTTTTGTGTTTGATGACTATTTTTAACACATCAATCTCAAAAGTTCATATTTTAATAGCAATTTTTGTATAGGGGTCAAACCCAAGATCCATAATAAACTGATATTCACCAGTTACTGTATTGGTTTCACATAAAACCAAGAATAAAAGCGTAATGTCTATGTATTTCAGCAGTTAACCAAAACATTGCCTAGACTATTAAGATTATTACTGGTTGAGTTAGGGATCAAAGCTGAAGTTCAGTTTATTATCTATTAAAACTCCACTTCTTGTAAATCAAAACATGTTATAATCTTTCAGAATCAACAGCCAAACTGCATTGATAGTATACAGTTTATTATACAGTTCATCATGTAAGTAATAGAAAAGTAACGTAATAAATAGGGGGTTTCATATAACATGTTTTCAACATACATGCCATCTAATCAACTGAAACGTTTTGGCATGATACTTGTTACTGTATAATAAGGACCCAGAATATCCACATTTATTTGTTCAAAACGTGAAAGTGCACGCATCTGCATTATATCAGAGGCTAATTCACCTCCTGAGTAGAAACTCGAAACACATTAGCTAGATGGTTAACGCAAAATACAAAGTAATATCTTGTGCTAGCAGCCAGGTGATAATCAGCACATACACTATAAAGGTGCAGTCAACTAGACACGCTTTTTTTAAGTTAAGGCTTTATTTGTTGGACAGTCCAACACTCAACTTGAATGTGTGTTTTAAACACCTAGGTTTCTTTGCTCAATTTGGAATTTTGTACTTTTCTTGTAGATTTGACCAATAAAACCCCATTATTACTTGCATCCTACTCAGTGTCTCTGATTGCCATCGTGGACAAACCCTCATAGGGAAGATTCATAAGCATCCCTATGGTTCTGTGATCCAACCGACATTGGCTTGTTTCATGTGCGTGTACAGAAAACAGATCAAGCTGCAGGCATCATTAGACACGACAGAAGCATGGTGCAGAAATGAAAGCAACGAAATGATGAGCCCATTGAGTGCCTCAATACACACATATTTGTATATAAGGATGAACAAGCAATACATGGAGCCTCTGCTCCACAAACTCAATAACAATTGTTTGTGGAGCTACTGCAATTGTATAATATGTATTTATCACCCTCCTAGTAGTCATGCCAAAGTATGTCACAATCTAATCAGGTTGCAGTCACCACTAAACGCTGTTTGAAATGTATTAACAACACATATTTATTCATAGGTCTACCAGTCACGAATGCACATTGTTTATAAAGCGCACATTTACAAATCGCAGTCACAAATGACGCCAATATGAACAACATGCTTGTAGAATCATGACTCTTTGAAGTCACAGGCAAGTGGGTCTTTGTGCTGTAGGTGTTTCTGACTCGAATCAATGAAATAAGTTGAAAAATAGTTTTCACTGGAAAAAACTAAAAAATAATTCCAATTATTTCTCTTTGTATTCATTAAAAGACCCATGTGGACAATAATGGAGCTAATAAATAGTCCTAGCAAAGTCACAACGTGTAATGTTGCACTGGGTGACATTCGGCTCTTTGTTTTTATGAAAATACCCATAATAATCAACACCCTTCGAAGAATCTCAGATACACTGTGTTTGAACTCAATACACCAGCGCGGCAATGCTACATTAACCATAGAACATGAAGAGAGTCAAGATTAAAGTGGTTTCTGTCATTTGGAAGCATTACAAATCCTGTTCAATAAATTACTAAAGGGAAATAATTGTCACCGTACCCATGTCTCCATGCTATTCTGGCTAAATTGCCATGTAGTTCTTGTAATATTCCATGTCCCATTGTGGAGACAGCGTCAACCGGATGCTTTCTGCTTCGACTGCTAGTTACAAACTCAGATGGCTTGGGGTTTATTAATACTTGCACGCCGCGGTGAAACCTACAGTCCAACTACAGCGCAAACTAGTGCCACTTTATGTCTTTTATGGGGAGGGCTACAGGGATGGCTGGGCTTCTGGCAGGTTGTCTGCAGAGAAACTCTGTTATAATAGCCACTGACACAATTCTATCTTGCAGATATAGAGTTATATCTTACAAATAATCTTTGAACTTTATGGCTTGGTTTATGCTCTGATATGCACGGAAAATGTGTGACCTATTATAGACAGGCGGTAAATCATGTCCAATAAATGACATTTGCCACAGGTCGACACTAAGTTCTAGAGACTCCCAAGGACTCCCAAGGATGATCAAAGCACAATGATCAAAGATGCCATTCACTTGAATTTGGAATATCACGGCGAACAAACGTTTATTTTTTATTTTTAATACATAGGCACACATTTCTGAAAATGTGTTATTGCTTTTTCTTTATGGAGTATTGTGCACAGATTCATGGCCAAAAAAATATTAAAAGCCTATAACAGGACAAAGTGCTGAGAAAGTGATGGGGTCTGAATACTTTTTGAAAGCTCTGTGCATTGAGTTGTTTTGTGAAGTTTAAGAGTGTTTAAGCAGCTCCTTCACTGATGCTGTGTTGAGGAGAGAAAGCTAATTAAATAACAGTAGGTTAGCTGTGAGAATCAAACCTCTCTGTTAACTTTGGAGGTATCTTACTGTGCCTCTACTCCCCTCATAATAGTTCTGTTAATCACCACACACAATATATTCCCTTTAACCAACAGGGAGGCAGAGAAATTGAAAGGACAATGTTTTATTCAAAATATCATATACACAATTGTACAGTAGATATAATTAATGTATTTATGGGACAGAGGGATTTTGTTCAACCAGAGATATGCAGTAATGTTCCATACCACACTGGTATAAGGACTGGATAAGGACTGGTTCCATCTATGTACTGCAAATGCATATCAAAGAAAGGTGTCTGATTTGAATAGATTTGCGGGGCGTATTGCATTGATCATGCTGCTTTATAATATTTATCCACCTATGTCGACAGTATAATGTTCATTCATTGGTAGTGACACTGGCCTTGTTTAGTGTATATTCCCTTTTAATGTGAACATTTGTTCTGGTGCATATTCCTGTTTTATGAACCAGTCATTGTTGGGTGATGCTGTGCATGTAAACTCTGATTCATTTGAGGTCAATTATTTCAATTTGATTTAGTAATAATCAAAATCAAACGATCTTAATTGTGGCGATGCAGACGAAGAGGCATTCAGAAGGCGTGGGGGATGGTGACGAGGGGACATGTGAATGGTCAGGTGGCCATGAAGGTACGGTTGACACTTCAAGCCAGGACACTGCATGTTAACCCCTTTTACATAAGAGCCTTGAGATATGAAGCGACTACAGCAGGACACTGGGCGGAAGTCCCTTGCGATCAATGTTTCTAGAGCAATGTGTGACGGCACCGGGCCAGGGTCAATAGGACCTTGCTAATGCCCATTCAGCATCATATCCATGAAAACCACCTTCGCTGGAGACCAATCTGGACCCGTGCTTTGCATCGAAGGTAAGCTAGAACGAGGATGCAGAGTTGCATTCTGCAGGCTTAGGTGGAGGCTACTTTAAATGTATGAGCATTAAAGCTGAGACGCTGATGGTTGACGCAGACCTTTTCTAACGGGATAAGAGATAAAGACAGGCCCTGCCAGTTTAAGGGTGGGCCGGGGGAGGGCGTCGGCACGATTAGCATTCATGACATGGGGGAGTGTATCATGAGTACCTTTTTAATCTGATATGTGAAAAGTTCAATCAGAGAAGTTGAGATGAGAAAAGGGACACGAGGAAATGAGGCAGGTGAGGGCTTGGAGAGCGGGAGGCTCGATGATAATGAGAATGACGGCGGAGTGCCTGGAAGCGATGAAGGTGTGTGGACAGTTCTACATCCCGGCAGAGAACAACGCGCGGGATGAAAGAGGAGAGACCTTAAGGGTCAGAGCGACAGCGGAAGGATCAAATTGACCCGAGACACACGGGGACAGGCTCAGTTATGAACGCAGGAATGGAAATGACTTCTTATACAATTTAAATTCCGGAAGAAATCGACATTTGTCTCATACCACCACCAGCAACCTGGGACTATATATTCAAATTTTTCAGGGAACATAAATTGATCTGGAACTAAATATATAAATATATACATATAAATAAATGATGTTTTGTACTTCATAACATGTCCAATTAAGTTTTTTTTAAGGTAAATAGAAAGGCCTTACATTTACAAAGTATGAATGACAAGCTGTGGACAGAAAAGTAAAGGAAAAAAAACGTAGCAAGTTTGCAGAGATATTCTAACACTGAAGACAGTATTATTTCACAAATGCCAGGCGGTGGAGAGATTGAGCGTTGTGGTCTCTGCTAAATGGAACAGGGAAAAACAGAGAGGATGACATGTTTTAACATTAAGATGTCTTTAGTAGCCAAGGCATATGGTTACAAGGCTACGATTGCTCCACTAAACACAAAATATTGATGTTTTAGAGATTTTTCTGACGTTGACATTCAAGCCACTTAGCAGTCCTTCTTATCCAGAGCGACTTAAACGAGTGACT
>JACXGK010004841.1:0-30316 GCA_016801125.1 Novumbra hubbsi
CTGGCTTTCCTGCGGCAGCACTTCTGGTGGCCCTCATTGGCCAGAGATGCCCGGGAGTACGTGACGGCGTGCCCCGAGTGTGCCAGGAGCAAGACGTCGACCCATCCCCCCGCGGGGTTGTTGCAACCTCTGCCTATCCCATGCCGTCCCTGGTCTCACGTGGCTATGGACTTCGTCACCGGTCTTCCTCTCTCCAAGGGCATGACCACCATACTCACCATAGTCGACCGCTTTTCTAAGATGGCACATTTCGTCGCCCAGCCCAAATTACCTTCTGCGCGTGAGACGGCGGATCTCTTGGTGTCCCACGTGCTCCGCCCCCACGGCATACCCAGGGACGTGGTTTCTGACCGTGGACCCCAATTCGTCTCCCAAGTATGGCGAGCGTTCTGCCAAGGTCTAGGGGCGACCGTTAGCTTATGGTGCCTCCAGCCATAAGCAAGAACTGGAGGCGGCTTTACGCGCAGTCACGGCTTCTGATCAGACCTCCTGGAGTACTTTCCTACCTTGGGTGGAATATGCCCATAATACCCTGGTCAATTCTTCCTCTGGCATGTCCCCCTTCCATGTCTGCCTCGGATACCCTCCGCCTCTATTTCCAGCCCAGGAGGCTCGTATTAGTTATATGACTCCTACGTTTCAACGTAGTCTTCTTAGGCTTACCAGCCATTATTCTCCAAGTTCGATATTTAGCTTGCTACGCACACCCGCTCAGTATTTGCAACACACATCCAAAGGTCGCGCGTTTGGATCCAAACCCTTCACTCGTCATAACGAAACCCTTACACATGCAATTATACTGTAACGATATAATGGGTGTAGTTACCGTGCACTAATACTGTAATGATAGTGGGTGTAGTTACCATGCAATTATACTGTAACGATATAATGGGTGTAGTTACCATGCACTAATACTGTAATGATAGTGGGTGTAGTTACCATGCTCTAATACTGTAATGATAGTGGGTGTAGTTACCATGCTCTAATACTGTAATGATAGTGGGTGTAGTTACCATGTTCTAATAAGGTAATGATAGTGGGTGTAGTTACCATGCTCTAATACTGTAATGATAGTGGGTGTAGTTACCATGCTCTAATACTGTAATGATAGTGGGTGTAGTTCCCATGCTCTAATACTGTAATGATAGTGGGTGTAGTTACCATGCTCAAATACTGTAATGATAGTGGGTGTAGTTACCATGCTGTTATACTGTAATGGTATAATGGGTGTAGTTACCATGCACTAATACTGTAATGATAGTGGGTGTAGTTACCATGCTCTAATACTGTAATGATAGTGGGTGTAGTTCCCATGCTCTAATACTGTAATGATAGTGGGTGTAGTTACCATGCTCAAATACTGTAATGATAGAGGGTGTAGTTACCATGCTGTTATACTGTAATGGTATAATGGGTGTAGTTACCATGCACTATTACTGTAATGATAGTGGGTGTAGTTACCATGCTCCATTACTATAATGTTAATGTCTCTGTACTGACACTGACTCTGTAGAGACACTGACTCTGTACAGACACTGACTCTATGCTATCTCAATAACGGTACTCCGTGTAAACAGCCAAATGGTTGTTTTTCATATAAAAGCATTTATTACATGGTATTGCTATTTATTTAACTTCTTGTATATTAATAGTAATACCATGTATATGTTCCTTGTATTGCTATTATTAGTTTTTGCATGTTGTGATAAGGGTTGAAAGCATGTCAATGTCTGCGGCTGGTAACATTACCCATGATTAATCAAGTTTGATTTATAAATTCACATCCCACATCTCCAATGGAAACCCACCTCAGGAGCCAGCATTGAGCAGATCTTAGCAAAGATCATATGACCGGACAGGGCAAAGATGATGTGTTCCCGGAACGTAGAGAACCACATCATCCACTCAGAGTCAGCCGTATCCTGCAGCCAGAAAAATAGCTGTGATCTATGAAATCCAAATGTGATGGATCTTTAACACAATTTAAAGAAAGGTGTATTTAACATGTTTTACATGTATTTATCCACAGATGATACGCATTTGTCTCACCATCCTCCTGCTGATGTAATGCCATCCTGGCGTCACACTGGACTTGAAAGACTTTCTGTTCACATTGGCTGCAATAAGACACATTACCCTAATCAGCCTTCCAGTGTTTCCAGCACCAAGCTGAACACTGCATTCTATGTTCAAAGCTTGACTGTGCTGCTAGCTGTTGAGTGACTGGAAAACCAATTGACTAGCAATGCACGAGATGGAGGGTGACATCTTCTGTAGTGATGCCTTTAGGCGAATTGACCTCCTGCAAAACTAAATGAGGTCCTGACTTCCGAGTCTGTCTGTGTGTGTCTGTTTGAAGTAATTTTCTGAGGGAGCAGACCTTCTAATACACATTCTAGTGTATTCCTACAGTAATCTAATTCTCTGACATTCTTACTGACACCTCCACTTAACTCCACCTATCTCCTATGTAACTCCACCTATCCCCTATGTAACTCCAACTACCACCTAAGTAACCCCACCTACCACCCACTTAACTCCACCTACCACCCACTTTACTTCACCTACCACCTACATAACTCCACTTACCACCTACTTAACTCCACCTACCACCTTCATAACTCCACCTACCACACACTTTACTCCACCTATCACCTACTTAACTCCACTTACCACCTACATGAGTCTAGCTACATACTACACAACTCTACCTATGTAACTCCACCTACCGTCTACACCTACCATCCACATAACTCATTCCACCTCCATTACTCCACCTACATAATTCCACCTTCCTCTTATACAACTCTGCCAACCCTCCTACATTACTCCACCTCCCCTTTCTTCATAACTCTCATACATCAGACTGCCTCCCCTGTCTTACCCCAACTCCTCCTACATACTTCCCCCTCTTGTTTCTCATAGTAGATTGTGAATGCCTGTGTATATTCCTGCGTATTCGTGTGTGTGTGCTTACTTACAGCTGGACACGTCGTAGATCCAGCTGGCTGTCCACAACATTGCCAGATACAGCACTGTGCTGTAGAGATACAGTTCCCATCTGGGCAGGCCTGTCTTTATCCCCATGATGACCAATCAGCTGATGGACCCCCCTCACATACACACACACGCTTTGGAAAACACCCAGGCCTGGACTCAGTACCTGAACATTAACATGGAGGAAAAGACAGTAACATGACTAAGATTGACCAGTAAGAAGCCAAAGAGAGGCTGTGGACTCTGGCTCAATCATCTCAGGTAAGAACTGTTCTGAGGCAGCACAGGACATTCTAACCCAGTGGGGTATTACTGCTATTATTACATGTTGATCATTATGTTGTCACGCTAGAACAGAATCCCAGATGGTAGGGAACCAGATCAGTGTCTAGTTACCATTTCAAACACTAGATGATATTATTGTTACGGGGAAGCATGCTGGGAACTAAAAATAACCTCTGACTCTCCAGTTTATTTAGAGGTCAGTAACTCTAAAAATCTAGTTTATGTAGATGTCTGTATCTCTGAACAATAATTGTACCGGTTGAATATCTGATACTTTCACAGTAGCTCTGTCGCAGACACTCAGTCATCAAGACACTGTGGTGGGCATGTCAAGAGATATAGGACCCAGAAACTTGTCTCACTCTTTCTACTAATTTCTCCCTTTTACTCTTTCCCTCTCTCACTCTCTCTTGACCTTTTACTTGTTCTCCTCTCACTCTCTCTTGACCTTTTACTCGTTCCCCTCTCTCACTCTCTCTTGACCTTTTACTCGTTCCCCCTGTCATTCTCTCTTGACCTCTACCTCCCTCTTTTGACTTTCCCCACTCTGGAGGTATCTGACCCTTTCTTAATTCAAGGAAACAAAGCCTGGCTGTTTACTTGTCAAGTTCTCATTGTGTGATTGTGAAGCACTTCCTGACATTCACATGTTATGTAGCATGTTCTGCTAACATGTGGTTACAGATTGTATGTCACAAACTGAACAACTGCTATTGTCTGTTTAGGCATGGGATCAGAGGCAGATTTATATATCTGACAAGACTCCAATGTCTTTTAACATATTCATCAGCATATCAGACCAGTTCTGGACTCTGACTCATAGTCATTTAGACGGCCACTGCAGCTTATTTACAGTATAGCTTCTTTTTCACATTCTAAATGTATATCTTTAAGTCTCAAATTACATGGTAGCCTATTTGAAACAAATACCTAGCTGAATAAGTAAAATATTACTTTAGGTCTGCTTTTCACTTAAATTAGGCCACGTTTATCTCAATCCATCAGAACAACACATGATGCGTAATGAAAATCAATCAAAAATCACTTCTCTGCAAGTTATCGGGTTCAATGTCACACGGTCATGCACTGTTTGTAAACATAGTTACTCTGACAGCGACACCTGTTGCAGGAGGTTACTGACCTTGACAGAGACCCTGCAGAAGTTACCAAAAAAAGTTAAATAACAGATACGTAAAAGCAGTCCCTCATAAAACAAAAGACAAAGGCAAAAAGAATGAGTGTTCTAGTGCAT
Organism: Novumbra hubbsi; assembly: GCA_016801125.1. NCBI lineage: Eukaryota > Metazoa > Chordata > Actinopteri > Esociformes > Umbridae > Novumbra > Novumbra hubbsi. The sequence continues at coordinate 4,535 of JACXGK010004841.1, forward strand.
CAGTGGTGCTGTTGTGTGTTGGTTGGGCTCTGGGGGGAGAGCAGCGAATGGTTGGAGGTGTCTGGAGACGGGGGCGGACCCAAGGCCAGTGCCTGTCACAACAATAGATGTATACCCATAACTGGGCCTGGCTGTTATCGCTAGAGTCTCTATCTCAAGCTGATCTATTATTATCTGCCAATAAAGTGATAGCGGATAAGTTTTACCCAGCCAAGGTCCAGGAACGAATGGGTGTTGGTTCGGATGTCTTCAGAAAAAGACTTAAATAGCGGAAGTAGGGGTAACAAAATATTAATTAAGAATAATTCCATAGTCTTTATTTCTTTGTCATCTCCTCAATCCTTTTACAGATACAATGTTCAGTATATTTGGTTAAGTCGTAAGCTAACCGTAAAATTATTGTAATTTCAACACAAATGTATGGAGCACGTTTCCCTTACTCCATATGCATTATGTAAGAAAAAAAAGAGATAATCTGTTAGTATTCATAATCGACTCTGCATTAACAGTATTCATCTATTTAGATTTTAAATCTACATTTGACCCCTCCCACTTCCTTTTGCGTCTGTCTGTATCTGCTCCTTATTTATCTCCTCTCTCCTCCTTCCTCCTCTCTCCTCCTTCCTCCTCTCTCCTCCCTCCTCCTCTCTTCCTCCTCTCTCCTCCTTCCTCCTCTTTCTCCTCTCTCCACCTCTCTCCTCCTTCCTCCTCTCTCTCCTCCTTCCTCCTCTATCTCCGACTCTCTCTTCCACCTCCTATCTCTTCCTCCTCTCTCCTCCCTCCTCCCCTCTCTCCTCCTTCCTCTCTCTCTCCTTCATTTTCTCTCTATTTTATGGGGAACATATTTGAATCCTAAATTGACTGACTTTCAGTCAGTCAGTACATCTTCAGTCTTCAGGTATCCAGCTTCTCTCTATATAGCTGAGACTGGTAGACACACACACACATATATATATATATATATATATATATATACTCTGCCAAACAAAATTAAGGGAACACTAAAATCACACTTCAGGTCTTGATGAACATGAGGCTGGCCATTGTCCTGCACCAGGAGGAACCCAGGGCCCACTTCACCAGGAGGAACCCAGGGCCCACTGCACTAGGAGGAACCCAGGGCTCACTGCACCAGGAGGAACACAGGGCCCACTGCACAAGGAGGAACCCAGGGCCCACTGCACTAGAAGGAATCCAGTGCTCACTGCACCAGGAGGAACCCAGGGCCCACTGCACTAGAAGGAACCCAGTGCTCACTGCACCAGTGTGTATAAAAACCAGGAGTGTTAAGAGTACTGTAAAGTGTTCTATACCTAGTCACACTTGACAGAGAGGAAGCATCATTAGGTAGCAGGTGGAGGACTGAAGAACTAGGAGGAAGCTCACTAGACTAGAGAGAAAAACAATGTCTGAGAGCATTTCCCTTCTGATTGAGACAAAGTGCTGATATGAATTCCAATGTTTACTGCCCCTTAGGCTTAATGAACAACCTAGGCAAGATTCTAGACAGAAAAACAATAATTTTGAACTCCCCCTGTTAGGCTACGTATTTTGAAATATGCCATTATATAAATGATAGATTCAATTTTGAATCAACACTTGTCATTGCGCTTCCAGAATTTCCTGTGCAAGACCAGATTTCGAGTTACAGCGACATGTTGCGGTAAAACCTGTAATACTTTGTCGAATCTGCATTTTTCAATTTCCACCAGATATAATGTCGAAGGTGCCGCTAAATTACCGAAGCGTTCATTTACTTGTTTCCTGAGATTTCATCATTCTGTTCTATCCACATTACGGTTCAGCCCTCGGTCCATGCTTCGTAGCGCAACATCCGCACTGCTGAGGGCCAGCACTGAGACTACCACACTCCGCTCGGTGCTGCCGGTCTACCGGGTTCTACCTTCGTCGCAACGCTGTCCACCACTGACCAGGCCGTTGTCCCTGTCAGTCTGCCTGTATAAAAAGAGGAAGGAACGTGTTTGGTTCGAGTTATCCGAAGCACACAAAATGAGTGGCAATATTGAAGAGATTCTTGCCCCACTGAGGCTGGCAGTGAAAGAACAGGTACAGCAGATTGCGAAAGACAAATGAATTAAATGTATTCCTTTATTTTCTATGTTTATATTCGTTCAAGTACAGTATATCATTCATTATTTTGCTACCTACTGTACATCCTGAACTGACAGTTTAATCACCGCTGCTGGAACTGTCTACGTTAACAACACTATCTAATGCTAGCTAGGTATTTGTCTTTCTAGCTAGTCGAGCAACAGTGACATGTAAAATGACTATGTAGCCATATTGCTAGCTAACTTAGCTAGAAGTTGCTAGCTAAAAAAGCATTTCTTTTGTCAAGTCATGTGGCTTGCCGCGACTTGAGATTTGTACTGGTAGTTCGAACACATTTTTTAGAACAACAAATAACAGATGTATTGGATGTTGTGTTGACAATTTTCTTTTTTTAGGTAACTAGTTGTGAATTCATAAACCATCGCTGTAAAATTGATGCATTGGTAACAACCAAGTCTGTCAGCGTGCACTTCTCCGTGCTGCCACGTTTCAGCCGGAACCGAACCAGAGAGTTTGGGGTGGGCAGGGTGGGGTCAGACTGCTCTGGGTTGTTTGTGGATCTTTAAGCGTTTGCAGGGATTCTAGAGACCTCGACGCTCTCTTTGCAAGCAGATTACTTAAACTGAAACAGGAACAGCCAGTTTTGATGATTTTTTTTCTATGACCACACACACATACACTTCTGTTGCAGGGTGAGTTGGTGCGTCAGATGAAGCAGGATGGTACACCTGATCTGGATGTCACTAAGGCTGTGGCAGAACTGAAGGCCAGGAAAAGAACCCTGGAAGCTAAAGTGAGGATAGCAAAACTAGTAGATGCTCACTGGGTTTCTGCTCATATCCCCATTCACACTAACCTGTACTATAACTGTTTTATATTTCACCTCCAAAGGGATTGACATCTGTTATGTCTTACAGAATTGCTGTTTTCTTACAGCACTCTGAAATTATAAGGACAATTCAATTCATCCACAAAAATAGCAATTTGCCGTTCATATTTTTCTTACTGATGGATTTATCTTTTTTTTTTATAGCTTAGCTGAAATCTCTTTGGGGTTTTGTGTCTAAAACTATTCATCATCACTATGTAGGAACTGTCCCTGCAGCCCAAAGAGGACATTGTGGACAGAACCAAAATGGAGGATACATTGAAGAGGAGGTTCTTCTATGACCAGGCCTTTGCCATCTATGGAGGTGAGCAGTGGGACAGTTCTGCATACCAACTGGCCCACATGGGTCAAATGTGTTAAACTACATTGTGTTATATGACTATTATTCCAGGTGTCAGTAGTTAATGTGTCAGGGGTCTATATGACTGTATTATTCCAGGTGTCAGTAGTTAATGTGTCAGTGGTCTATATGACTGTATTATTCCAGGTGTCAGTAGTTAATGTCAGTGGTCTATATGACTGTATTATTCCAGATGTCAGTAGTTAATGTGTCAGTGGTCTATATTATTGTGTTATTCCAGGTGTCAGTGCTTTATATGACAGTTATGTTCTGTCTCCTGGTGTCAGTGGTGAATATGACTGTTATTCCAGGTGTCAGTGGTCTATATGACTTTGGTCCTGTGGGCTGTGCCTTGAAGAACAACATCCTTCAAGCCTGGAGACAGCATTTCATTCAAGAGGAGCAGATCTTGGAGATCGACTGCACCATGCTCACCCCAGAGCCCGTTCTCAAGTGGGTTTTAATGCTGGACTACACACATTAACTTGACTAACACAGTGGTAATATTGTACACTGCACTCTGTCTAACTTTACTAACTGACAGATGTCGTCTTGCCTAATCTGAATGCTGGTTTATAATTCTGTCTGCAGGACATCAGGACATGTGGACAAATTTGCTGACTACATGGTGAAGGATGTGAAGAATGGAGAATGTTTTAGGGCAGACCATCTCCTTAAAGGTGAGTGCTTTCTAGCAGGTCATATGAACAAAAACATTGGCCCTCATTCATAATACCTTACAAATGGCACGCCTGTAATTTTTACAGGTCTGGCGATCATCAACCAATGAAATGACATCTTTCAGCATAAATTATAGCAGCTAATTAACCTCTTATAACTGCAGTTAGTGTAACTGGGACCCTGTGCTCCTCTTTCCCGCCAGCTCATCTCCAGAAGCTGATGTCTGATAAGAAGTGTCCTGCTGAGAAGAAGGCTGAGATGGAGGAAGTAGTCACTCAGGTGGATACTGCAGAAAACCTCCTGCTTTAGAGTCTATAAGGAATTAACTTACCTCTGCCTTTAGCATGAAAGCCTCCAGGTGTATATTACAGGTGTATATTAAACCAGAGTGGGGATGCCAGTGTAAACAAATTGAATTTATGTAATGTCATGTTATAAAGGTGTCCAAGAACTCTCTCTGAATGGGATAAGCTAAGATTGGTCATCGGATGTTTACAGTCGGGGGAGACCGGTGCCGTGAGGGTGGAGACCGGTGCCGTGAGGGGGGAGAACGGTGCCGCCAGGGGGGGGGAACGGTGCCGTCAGGGGGGAGACCGGTGCCGTCAGGGGGGTGACCGGTGCCGTCAGGGGGGTGACCGGTGCCGTCAGGCGTCAAATGATTTTCTGGTTTTCTCTGATCTCTCCAGATGGACAACTACACCCAAGAGAAGTTAACCGACCTGTTTGTGAAATACAGTGTCAAGTCCCCCACCACAGGAAATGACCTCACATCGCCACATCTATTCAACCTGATGTTCCAGACGTCCATAGGACCAGGTGGAAACATGACCGGGTGAGAGTCTGTTACCCAGAAGTCACTGTGGACTGGTCAGGTTGTACTGTGGACCGACCAGGTTGTACTGTGGACCGACCAGGTTGTACTGTAGACTGGCCAGGTTGTACTGTGGACTGACCAGGTTGTACTGTGTACTGGCCAGGTTGTACTGGGGACCGGCCAGGTTGTACTGGGGACCGGCCAGGTTGTACTGGGGACCGGCCAGGTTGTACTGGGGACCGGCCAGGTTGTACTGGGGACCGGCCAGGTTGTACTGGGGACCGGCCAGGTTGTACTGGGGACCGGCCAGGTTGTACTGGGGACCGGCCAGGTTGTACTGTAGAGTGACTCATTTTGTTATGCAGCTACTTGAGGCCTGAAACTGCTCAGGGAATCTTCCTCAACTTCAAGCGCCTGTTGGAGTTCAACCAGGGAAAGCTCCCATTTGCTGCTGCTCAGATCGGCAATTCTTTCAGGAACGAGATCTCTCCTCGCTCAGGACTCATCCGTGTCAGGTGAGTGTGGGATTGGAGGTGAAGATGTTTGTTCAACCAGTCTGCGATGGCTCTGTAGTGATGCTTGTGTGTTTGCAGAGAGTTCACCATGGCAGAGATTGAGCACTTTGTGGACCCAACTGAAAAGTTCCATCCCAAGTTCCCCAAGGTGGCTGACCTGGAGATCATACTGTACTCGTCCAAGGCTCAGACCAGGGGTCAGTCTGCGGAGGTCATGAGGCTGGGGGAAGCAGTGGAGCAGGTGCCGTCACTGCATTTAGTCACTGCATTTAGTTGGATTTCTTAAGTCAAGCAGTGATCAATACAACGGTTACATTGATTCCTCTGTCTCAGGGAGTGATCAATACAACGGTTACATTGATTCCTCTGTCTCAGGGAGTGATCAATACAACGGTTACATTGATTCCTCTGTCTCAGGGAGTGATCAATACAATGGTTACATTGATTCCTCTGTCTCAGGGAGTGATCAATAATTCCGTCCTGGGATATTTCATTGGGAGGATCTACCTTTACCTTACTAAAGTGGGCGTGGCCAAAGAAAAGCTTCGCTTCCGTCAGCACATGGACAACGAGATGGCCCATTACGCCTGTGACTGCTGGGATGCAGAGACCAAAACATCCTATGTAAGTCTGTCCCTAAACCTAACCTCTGACCCTGTCCCACTACGCCTGTGACTGCTGAGACCCACATCAAAGATTAATTTTGATGTAGGTCAGCTTCGCTACTTACGTTCACACAGCCTACATAACTAGCAGAGGGATGTTGTTTCACTTGACTAGTGGCCCTGTCGTTTCGCTGGATCAGAAGGCTAATTTATTTACCTTTATATCATTAGAGGGTTTTGGCAAACCTCTGTAGCCACAAACTGATGTTATACAGCCAGTCTGGTCCTCCAGCCACAAGTCAAAATTGGAAACTAAAGTTCCTTTTGTGCTCTTAAGTGTACATTTAGGCATTGAGGTTAACAGTATAGGTTAAGGTGAGTGTTCATTTTCTAACTTTTTAAAGAAGGAATTTTCTAGAAAAAGGAGAGATTTAGAATGTCTAGATGAATAAACCTGTTTGAAATCCACAGATGGCATTAATCTGAGTCTGTGCCTGCAGACCTCTATTATTATTATTTCAAAGTGTCTGTCCTTTGTGATCTACAGGGCTGGATTGAAATAGTGGGCTGTGCTGACCGGTCCTGTTTCGACCTGCTCTGCCACGCTCGGGCCACCAAGGTCCCTCTAGTAGCAGAGAAGCTTCTCAAAGAACCCAAAGTAGTAGATATTGTCCAGTTCGAGACCAATAAAGGCGCCATTGGGAAAGCCTATAAGAAAGATGCTAAGTTGGCAATGGAGTATTTAGCCGTCTGTGATACATGTTTCATTACTGAGCAGGAGGCTCTTCTCAACAGTAACGGGTGAGTATTGGTCAATATATCAATCAATCAAATGTATTTATAAAGCCCTTTTTACATCAGCAGGTGTCTCAAAGTGCTTTTACAAAAACACCCAGCCTGAAACCCCAAGGAGCACGCAACAACAGTGTTCAAGCACAGTGGCTAGTAAAACATCTCTATGGGTTGGCTCTGTGATGTTTAAGAGTACGAGTAATAATTTAATATGGGCTGTGTCCAGAATCTATGCAGCCTAATCTAGGTCACTAACATGACCAGCTGGGCAGGACAGAGACAGTCCAGGGTGGGATGATAAGGGGGTCACTCACATGACCAGATGGGCAGGACAGAGACAGTCCAGGGTGGGTTATTAAGGGGGTCAGCAGAGTGGCAGCTGGAATCATCAGGTATGGTCTTGATCTGGGTTGGGAGGAAGGGGGTTATACATGTATTTAATGTTTCAGGGTTAGTATTCAATATATCTGGTGACCTAATGATAAACTTCCCTGTTCCAGAGAGTTCACCATAGAGACAGAGGGAAAGACCTTTACACTCACTAAGGACATGGTCAGCGTGAGAAGGTTCCAGAAGACCTTGCATGGTGAGAGAACACAGAATCCAGTCATTTTAGAATCAACCTGGAAGTGTTCCAGAGGGCTTGGCTATAAGTAGTTTACAAGTTAATGTTTATTTTTCCATTTGAACTTCCGATGTCACATGTATGATTGAATAAACATACATATAGTATATGTTAACCAGATCAGGCTACTGTACTAATACTTAGAGTTAATAAAGGATCTGTTGAAGGACAATAAAAACAAGGAATATTTACACATCCATGGTAACGGCTTGACAGACATTTTGATAACCCTTTCCCACTGGGCTTCAAAGCTTTTTATCCAATATTGTACCAAGCTTATTATGCTCTGTTCAGTCATTATGCACTCTGTGATTGATGAATAGATTAATTAAATTAATTTGGTTGTCTGTCTAAACACAGACACTTTTATATGTGTCATTTAAATTTTTCTGTTTCTCCACAGTGGAGGAGGTAGTTCCAAACGTCATCGAACCCTCCTTTGGCATTGGGAGAATCATGTACTCTATCTTTGAGCACACATTCCAGGTCAGAGAGGGAGATGAACAGAGAACGGTAAGGAAACATCAGGTGTTAAAACCACCTGACATTCTGGGCAGTTAGGACATGGTCAAAAGGGGTTGTGTCAATAGGGGTTGTGTAATAAAGGTTTCTCTCTTTGTCTTCTCACCATCTGATCACAGTTCTTCAGCTTCCCAGCGACTGTAGCGCCATATAAATGCTCCGTCCTTCCTTTGAGCCAAAATCAGGAATTTGTGCCTTTTGTTAAGGAACTTTGTGAGTAGTCCTACAGCCTTGGATTTCAAATCTGTCATAGGCTATAGAACAGACAGTTCTCATTGGTAACGCATGTTATTTAAATAGTTAACATGTTTTGTCACACCCTCTCCAGCTGAAGCAATGACCAAACAGGGCGTGTCCTACAAGGTGGATGACTCGTCAGGATCCATCGGGAGGCGCTACGCCAGGACAGATGAGATTGGTGTGGCGTTTGGCATCACCATCGACTTCGACACCGTGAACAAGACGCCACACACGGCCACCCTGAGGGACCGAGACTCCATGAGGCAGATCAGAGCTGAGGTACCTCATCCTTGTCATTGTGATGTTAACTAACTGCTGACAGGTGACTATTGAAGGCTCAATTCAGGGAGTAGTATTGCTGAGATACAGGGCTTACCTGAAAAAAAAACCTTGGTCACATTTTGAATCCCTGTATGAATTATGTTTTTAAAGCATTTTTGGAAATCCATTTCAAAAAGAAGGTTACTCTGTGACCTGTTGGGGTTAGTCTCCTGGGAACGGTGACGTTGGGGTTAGTCTCCTGGGAACGGTGACGTTGGGGTTAGTCTCCTGGGAACGGTGACGTTGGGGTTAGTCTCCTGGGAACGGTGGCGTTGGGGTTAGTCTCCTGGGAACGGTGGCGTTGGGGTTAGTCTCCTGGGAACGGTGGCGTTGGGGTTAGTCTCCTGGGAACGGTGACGTTGGGGTTAGTCTCCTGGGAACGGTGGCGTTGGGGTTAGTCTCCTGGGAACGGTGACGTTGGGGTTAGTCTCCTGGGAACGGTGACGTTGGGGTTAGTCTCCTGGGAACGGTGGCGTTGGGGTTAGTCTCCTGGGAACGGTGACGTTGGGGTTAGTCTCCTGGGAACGGTGACGTTGGGGTTAGTCTCCTGGGAACGGTGACGTTGGGGTTAGTCTCCTGGTGACATGATGTCTTCGGTGGCTGTTTTCCCTGTAGGTCAGTGAGCTGCCAGGGATCATCCGTGACCTGGCCAATGGTGTCATAACGTGGGCGGAGGTGGAGAAGCAGTACCCCGTGTTTGAGGGACAGGAGACCAGCAAGAAGGACACAACTGAGGAATAAATGTTGTCTCTCCATCTGACGGCCACTGCAGTGAATCGCCCACGGCCATTTGGACATTTCTGCTACCATGGGGACATTTTCACAGCAACTGTAATTTGGGCAGTGTTGAGGCAGAGGAAGATACCACTCTGGTGTTCTAACACGCAATCACTGGAATTCATCTCAAAATAATGTATGTAATCATGTACCTAACCTTTATAACAAGGTGACACATTTGTCCCTGCTCTGGTGAATATGAGTATGCCTCTGGAAGAGGATGCAGATGGAAAAGGGACATTCCTCAATGTGTTGTAAAGGCAGACGTGTGTTCGGGTCGTTGGTCTTGTGAGGTGGAGAGGTTTCACCATTCCGGTTTTTGGGCGATTGGATCTACATGGAAAATATTTCCGGTTCAATAAATTGAACGTACTGGAACCAGCCTGTGTCTGTGTTAATGATTGAAGCCTGGTTCTTTTGTTGAACACGGGCTGTTTCTGTTTTTCCTGATAAATGTCCACCAGAGGGCATGGCTTGACCAGCCTTTTCATAACCGAAAGGCTTGTGACTGAGATCACTGCAATTAAGGATCTTTTCTGTCCAAAAGGGAAGGGCTTTGCTGTTCTGTTGGGCTTCGTTCCGTTCGGAAGGGAGTGGCTGTATTGGACCTTGTAGAGCAGGAAACATCCAGTGTCCAATTTAACTTACCAGTCTAGTGATTAATAGTCTAGTGAAAAATGCTTGCATATGTGTGTTGCCTAAAAAAATCTTTGTTATACATTGTAATTTGTTGAACAAATTGACAAATTTCATCAAGGCAACTCATCATATGAATCAGTAGTGTGTATGGTCCCCATGTACCTGTATTGACTCTCGACAATGTCTGGGCTCCTGATGAGATGGTGTCCTTGGGGATCTCCTCCCGGACCTGGATCAGGGCATCAGCGAGCTCCTGGACAGTCTGTGGTGCTACTTTTCGGCGTTGGATGCACCGATACAAAACGTCCCAGAGGTTCTCCATTGGATTCAGGTCTGGGGATCAGAAGACTATTATATCTTGACATCACACCCACGAAGATTACATCAAAAGCATATTACACATGACTGAATATTACTATAGACACTTAACATATCTGCAGAGCAAGACTTTCAGTTGTGTTCACTACTTGCAGGAGAAGCTTCTGATTAGATTGGCTAAGTGGAGGAGAAGCTTCTGGTTAGACTGGCCGTGTGAAGAAGGTTCTGGTTAAACTGGCCGTGTGAAGAAGGTTCTGGTTAAACTGGCCGTGTGAAGAAGGTTCTGGTTAGACTGGCCGTGTGGAGAAGGTTCTGGTTAGACTGGTCGTGTGGAGAAGGTTCTGGTTAGACTGGCTAGGTGGAGTAGAAGGTTCTGGTTAGACTGGCCGTGTGAAGAAGGTTCTGGTTAGACTGGCCGTGTGGAGAAGGTTCTGGTTAGACTGATAGTGGAGGACAAGGAGGAGGTTCTGGTCAGACTGACTGTGTGGAAGCAAAGGTTCTGGTCTGATTAACGTAATGTTAATTGTATATTTAATTGTACATTTAAAGTGTGAGGCATTTATTCCATAATACGGTGAAAGTCAGGGGCTTTGGATAGTGTCCTGGAAGTGTTCTGATGGCTCTGGCTTAGACTTCAATGCTATTCGACAAGGCTACGTATTACACATCACAGATTCACCGACAGACATGTTCAGGCAGTAAATTGCACCACTTTCATCCACTCAGAGCTTTTGCCTGACTTGGAAGAGGTCAAAGAAGAATCTGTTTTCACTGATGCCCCTGCTCAACAGGAATGTGGGGTGTTGGAAGGATGTGGGCAGTAAATTACAGAGCCATATTGTAAGTTAATACACACTTCAGTCGTGCTTGTTCCTGGTCCTCTGACAGGAGGCTCTTGTCCTCTGCTCAACACACTGTTTTCACAGCCACCCTCTCACTTTAAATAGATATAATACGATTTTACAATACTGCTTTTCATATAGTGTACGTGGGATTTCATACTGTTTATTAGAAAGTCTTTTCGAACAGCCTAGGTAGTCAGGAACATTGGTTATCATTAGGTAACACGATAAAAAGTTACATGCATGACATAAAATTAAAATGCCCATTGCTTAGTAGATTAAGTACATCTGTTTCTCTGGATTAATACAGTCTGGATGCGGAATGCATTGTCTCTTTCTCTTGTTGGATTGATACACAGAAATAATTCTACCGCGGACTGATATTGGCCAACACAATACATATCTAGAGTTATTCCGTATCGGACTTTCGCCCAGTTTACAGTAGTCCATCCAGGAGGCGGGGGCTATTCTGCAAGCTCAACTGGAGGGAGACACGGATTCTGTACGGTAACGGTACGGGGGGGTTGACGGGTTGTTTTTCTCCCTGCTACCAAGGCAGTATCATATCTCGGATGCTGTAGGCTGGACGGAATGTCAGTGGTTTCATTTGTTTTGGATTTAAAGCTATCCAGCTAAAACAATACGCGTGTAGTATGCAACGGGTGAAACATGTTTTAATGCCGCAGGATAGCAGACGCTGTGTGTATGCTAGTGTTTTGTGTTTGGTCAGTCTTAAGCTAAGCTATAAGCTAGCTAGAAATAAGTGAGTAGCTGAAGCAAAAAACATCCCGTTTCCATGGACAACACGTCCATCATAACACAGGTTGCAAATCCAAAAGAGGAGGAAAGTATTTCTTCAAGTCAAGAGAAAGGTACCATAAATTTGCTGTTTTCAAATATATATATTTTTTGCAAAGACTGTAACATTTGCATTACATTATTATGATTTATGTTGCTACCTACTCAGCGTTGGCTAGCTTATTTTGCATGGGAATCACAGTCTTTGCTGTTTTTTTTACTCTGGCTAGTTGCCCGTTCTTGCGCTGGAGAATGATGGATCCGCCGAGGTATATAACCATTTTAAGGACTAACCTCGTACAGCAAATGCGTTTATGCTTTACAAGCATATTCGGTGTGTGGCGTGACGTCTGATTATTGCCCGTCAACATCAGGAACACTTAACTCCATTGCTGCACCCGTTAGCCTTATAAGGTACATAGTTACAGTAGCCATTATGAGATGTGTTCGGCGGGACACTACTGCTGAGTCTAAAACTGGACTTATTTTTTATTGACCATATGTCACAGACATCAAGCTGTGTTGTAAATACTTGCCTTGTGTATATTTTAGGATACCTTTTATGATTTGCCCTTTGGAATGTGGATAATCCTGGTTAATCCATGTTTGTCTTGTATGTGGGCGGTTTAACCTCTATAAACACACAAAAACACACAAATATCTTGCCTTACAAACCTGTCTACAGTGTATTCCCCAGTTTTACGGTACCGGTAGCTGGCTTCTAGCTCAGTTGTTATCAATGCTGAAGTTACAAAATGCAGGCGATCTGTTTTCTGAATATGATTCAATTCAGTCGACTGCTATTAATTATTTAATTTATTATGTCAAATTTTAATGAAATGTTTTAATTGTTCTAAAATCGTGCAAAACCGTTATTGGTCAATTATGTAACATCTATGCAATGTGTTGAGAATAGTACTTTGTGTCAGGAAACATCATCATGGTAGGTCTGTCTGTTTTAAACTTAGTTTATTCATGGCTGTCAACAATCCCGTCTTTGTGCCTTCTATGTGGCTGGATATATCCCAACAGCTGTTCAACAGATTACTGTGGGTGAAAGCCAAAACATTCCCCCTCTGTGGTTGGAATCCCAAATGGTGCCCTGTGCTGTGAACTCAAATTCCTCAGAGCTCTAGTTAGGGAAGATGGTATCACTTATTGTATCGTTGGTCCCTACAAGACCCCCTTCCCGGTTGGGCAGAGCATGCTCGTTGTTTCTGTGACGTCATCGCTGGCTGACGAGTGATGTCACACATTATGCATCAGTCAGAAGGTTGAAATGACAGTGGTCACTATCTGCATCGACACAGAAAAGGCATTTTATTGCTACTAAGTATCTTGTTATAGTGCAAATTCACTGTAATGTACTTTTATAAGAAAGGCAGCAGATGGCTGGACTTGGCTAATGCCACTGAAGATTTTTTGATTGACACTTCTGGTTGCCTGGTGATGGACATTAAATCCTGATGTCAAAGCATTTTTCGACAGACTATGAATAGAATATACTGGTCCTTTTGTGCTTCAAAACATTTTTGTGTTGTCATTTATAAGGTGTAGTGTCAACAGATATACAACTATGTTTATTGGTAATTAATAAACTAAGATAATTGTTTGAAAGGAATCCAATGCACATTGCCACTCAAACTTTTGGACTGACCGATCCATTCACTGGTAAATTCCCCTGACTATTGAGCATTAAGCTTTATGTCATTCTATTTACAGTAATAAAATGTTGCCCTAAGAACTGCTCCTTATGTTAAACCTACATACAAACATACAAACATTCACTGTCCACTCTGGTGGTATTCAGTAAGCCAGTGATGTTTGAGCCAAACTCTACTTTTGGTTTTCTGTGGTAGTAGCTAGTGCCCTTTAGTACTGCACTATGAACTTTGGTTGCCTGGCAACCTAAACTGTCTGTAAAGTGAATAGAGTTGAACTTGTATTGCACCATCTCAATTCTGCCCCAAAATATTAGATCCTGTTGCCACGGTGGTGTAGATTTAGCATTGAAGTACCAACTACCTTCAATACAGTAAAGCAGTCTGGTTGATCATCCCCAATCCATTGCATTAGAGCTGAATAATACTTTCACTAGTACGATCCATTTTGTGTGATTGCTAAGCTGAAAACAAGCATTTCTAAACACTAAGCATAGAAAAACTCCAAATACACTAAAAATCTTACTTGGGGGTTAGGTTACAATAAATAATGATGCATTTTGATTTAGTTAGATCACAGTATCTGGCTGTGGCAATAACTGTGTCTTCTCCCCGTGGTGTATTGTCGTTGTTACTAGTGGGTATACTCTTAGTGGGGAGTTTGGGGTACCTGTCTTCCTAATCGACGGTAGGGGTATGGTTGTACCGGACTTGAATGAGGCAAATTCCTAGCTTTACCTGCGCATCACGTAACTACACCACTGGTCTTTCCCCCACGTCCTGGAAGCGTGTGGAATACAGAGCGGAAGGATCCATGCCAGGTTAGGGGAGGGGGATGACACAGGGGGAATCCCAGGAGAAAAGCAGGATCCTGATGGGGTTACGGTCTCCTTCAAATTATACCTTCTGTGCCACTGCAGTTGAATTGGAAATACAGGATATGATACTAGCATGATTATCAAGACTTACAGCACACTTTTAGTAGCAAGGCTACCCCCACTTCCTGAATATGACCCATTGGGGCAGTATCAAGGCAACCCCCACTTTATGAATATGACCCAATGGGGCAGTATCAAGGCAACCCCCACTTCCTGAATATGACCCAATGGGACAGAATCACGGCAACCAAGACTGGCCATTAAAAATAAAAGATTAGATGTAGGCGTTTTGGTTGTACTTAGTCAATTAAGCAACACTTCCCACTTTGATGATCTCCACACTGAGGTTCAGTTTCACAATGATGCAATGAAATGTAATCACTTTCCAGACTGTGGGTTAGCGGTTAGCAGTCCAGTCAGAGAGAGGATGGGGCTTTAGCGGTTTGCAGTCTAGTCAGAGAGAGGGTGGGGCTTTAGTGGTTAGCAGTCCAGTCAGAGAGAGGATGGGGCTTTAGCGGTTAGCGATCCAGTCAGAGAGAGGATGAGGCTTTAGTGGTTAGCAGTCCAGTCAGAGAGAGGATGGGGCTTTAGCGGTTTGCAGTCTAGTCAGAGAGAGGGTGGGGCTTTAGTGGTTAGCAGTCCAGTCAGAGAGAGGATGGGGCTTTAGCGGTTAGCGGTCCAGTCAGAGAGAGGATGAGGCTTTAGTGGTTAGCAGTCCAGTCAGAGGGAGGATGGGGCTTTAGCAGTTAGCAGTCCAGTCAGAGAGATGATGGAGCTTTAGCAGTTAGCAGTCCAGTCAGAGAGAGGGTTAGGGCTTTAGCGGTTAGCAGTCCAGTCAGAGAGAGGATGGGGCTTTAGCGGTTAGCGGTCCAGTCAGAGAGAGGATGGGGCTTTAGCGGTTAGCAGTCCAGTCAGATAGAGGGTTTGGGCTTTAGCGGTTAGCAGTCCAGTCACAGAGAGGGTTAGGGCTTTAGCAGTTAGCTGTTCAGTCAGAAAGACAGACAGACAGATAGAGGGGTAGGGCTCTTGAGGTTAGCAGTCCAGTCAGACAGACAGATGGGGTGAGATTTAGAGGTTAGTTGGCCAGTCAGACTTTGGAGGGCTGAAACTTTTATAAGTAGCAACCTGTGACCAGAATGGTGAGAAATTTGTTAAATTGCAATAATATTGCAAAACGAAATTAAAATATAGTAAAAATCCCAATACATATATTTTTGTCACCTAACCACGGTAATAATGTCCTGGCTATTACCATACATCCCTCAGTTAAGTCATGTACTAGTGGATACCTCCTCTGGCTGAATCATGTATTATTGGATGACACCGCAGGCTAAGTTGTGTATCAGTAAATGAGCCGTTTAACTAAATCACATCACTCTGTCTGAGCCTGGATGCTGAAGCACAACAGCTGATTAAACTAACTAACATCAGTTAAGTCACTCAGCCCTACAATTTTCTTCAACAGAAGCCCAAGGACTGAGCAACCTATTTTCACCATTACTGGACTTAGTCTAGAACTGGTGTTTTGTACTGATAATATCCGTTCAACTCCATAGGTTCTATTGGAGTAAATTGTTGTGCTGAAACGACTGAGTTGTGTGTTGAAGCTGTTAGCTGAAGCAGCAGGGCTCCCTGTGGTGGAACTCTCTGAGACGTAGCTTTATCGCTAAACATGAAGCTCAAAGGGTGTAGCTGAATTGCTCAAGATGAGGCTCTCTGAGTTGCAGCTCCATTGCTGAACATACAGCTCTCTGAGGTTTAGCTTAATTGCTTAACATGTGGCTCTCTAAGGTGTAGCTCCATTGTTGAACACGAAGGTCTCTGAGGTGTAGATCCATTACTAAACATGGAGCTGTCTGAGGTGTAGACCCATTGCTGAACACGAAGGTGTCTGAAGGTTTAGACCCATTGCTGAACAGTACCCTGTTTGGTAAACATTTGGTTCTTCAGGGGGATTTATTTCAACTTGAAATTAATTTGTCAGATTGGCCTCTCTACCAAACACTATCATAAGATCAAAGCATAGCATTTTGTTGTTGAATTGTGGATGTCATTTAGTTCTCCAGCATCAAAGAATGTCTGTAGGCTGATGGTATCGATGCATCCTGGTAGTCTGGGTTGTGAGAGTGTGGAACATCTCTGAGCATTATGTCTTACCAAAAGGTTACATAAGCATCTAGAAAGTTACATAAACGTCATGCTAACAGCTGGTTTCAATGCTGATTTTGCGCCCACACACACACACATTCCAGCATGTCAGAATGTACAGTTCATACAGCCAGCACACATACAGTACTGCTATACTTTGCTCTACTGTACTGGACTCTACTGCATTTTACGCTATACTCTTACATACTCTTACTGTTTCGTACTCTGCTTCATTTAAAATATTTCAGTGTTTGAATTATGAACAAATAGATAAACAAGCTGTTCAATTCATTTGTAAGTGAATGGTCACCGGGAAATTACTGACTTCTACGTATTTCTTATATTATAACAAATGTAAACAGTTGTTTACTGAAATCCAGAGTCTTTGCTTGCTGAGGTGACATTAGGCATCAGAAGTTACATTAATAAATAAGGGGAACACGCTAGCTAGTTTTACCACCCTTTTTTGATACATTTTGCTCACCTAAATCGTGGTTCCCAACCTTTTTCAGATATTGTACCACCAACATAATTTTGCTCTGCTTGGAGCACCCTTGAAGTACCCCCCCATGTTAATTCCACTAGTAAGCCTATGGTGTCATGAGTGTTTCCAAGGACCCCCTGTGGAGAGGCCAAGTACCCCTTGTTGTTAAGACACATTTCTAACACTTATTAGCTGATTTCTAAATGAACTCGAAGCTAACGCTAGCTGCAGGTTTTTGTTAACCCTCCACAAGTCACAGTGAGTTTCTAGTATCAAATCACTAGAAACTCCTAGTAAACACATACGGAAAAAGACAAACATACTGTGACTGTCAAAAAGGGATGTTATCTGTATATGGTGAAAGCTGAGAATCTACACATTAAGAACGTTTTATGCTTTATTGCCAAGAAAAGTGGATAAAGGGAAAAGAGTTTTGGGTGAACAAGCACATTGAAGTGGATTTGAACACAGACTTCAGCAGTACATGTGCACCAGTCAGGACAACCCTAGTCCAGCTTGTTTATCTCTAATCGGGGGAGGGGGAGCCAAAAGACAAAAACAGTTATTCATGGTCTCCAAGACATGGAGTGCCCTGTGTACATAAACCTTCCCAATCCCGATGCTCTGTTAACAGCCAACAGACTGCTCTCTCTCCGGCAGCCTGGGGACTTTTGTTACTGTTGCTGTGGGTGAAGTGCCTTGGATTGCTAACTACGCCATTTAACACCAACCGTGTTCCGACTAACTGTGTTGGTTTCCATCTGAATTATTCAAGTAGCAGGCTAGCTCTCCTGTTGATCCCCATGTCCCTAGCCTTTGCTCCACCTAACCCTGGCCACCCTCCACCCAGCCCTGCTCCATTCACTCCAGCTCTGCTGCACTCTCCACACTGCCCTGCTCCAGCCAACCCTGGCCCCCCTCCACACAGCTCTGCTCCACCTAACCCTGACCACCCCCCACCCAGCCCTGCTCCATTCACTCCAGCTCTGCTGCACTCTCCACACTGCCCTGCTCCAGCCAACCCTGGCCACCCTCCACACAGCTCTGCTCCACCCAACCCTGGCCACTCTCCACCCAGCCCTGCTCCACCCAACCCTGGCCACCCTCCACCCAGCCCTGCTCCATCCACTCCAGCTCAGCTGCACTCTCCACACAGCCCTGCTCCATCCACCCCAGCTCATCTCCACTTCCAACCCGCCCTGCTCTAGCCAACCCTGGCCACCCTCCACCCAGCCCTGCTCCACCTAACCCTGGCCACCC
Source organism: Novumbra hubbsi (assembly GCA_016801125.1). Taxonomy (NCBI): domain Eukaryota; kingdom Metazoa; phylum Chordata; class Actinopteri; order Esociformes; family Umbridae; genus Novumbra; species Novumbra hubbsi. Next base: position 22,757 of record JACXGK010004841.1, read on the forward strand.
TCCACCCAGCCCTGCTCCATCCACCCCAGCTCGTCTCCACTTCCAACCAGCCCTGCTCTAGCCAACCCTGGCCACCCTCCACCAAGCCCTGCTCCATCCACTCCAGCTCGGCTCCATTTCCAACCAGCCGTACTCCAGCCAGCCTCAATTCTGCTCCATCCAACCATGGACCCACAAATAAGGGACCACTCAACATTTTGGGAGAAATAATTCAGAAGAAATGTAAGAATAATAAAAGCTAGTATTTAGTCACAAATCCCTTGCATGCAATAACAGCAGCGAGCTTGCGGCCCATTGACATCACCAAACTGGGTTTCACCCTCTTAGATGACATTCTATGATGAACTCACATCACAGAAATAGGTGGGTTTTGGGTCTGTTAAATTGTGAAGCGATGCCCAACAAGTATGGTGGCATTTGTAGACTCTCGTTCATTATCTTATCAACAAAAGATGAGTGAGCCTGTTTCAGGGGCAGCCATGACTTAAAAAAAAATAATAGAATTTTTAAGTTTGAAAGTAAAAATCAAAATTGTAAGAAACAATTTTGGGGCCTCGCCATGTTTCATTGAAATGTACAACTGTACAACTGTGTGTGGCCTGCATGGGTCAAAACATAAAAAAAAAAATTCTGATGACCAGGAGGCAGCATATATAGTGAAAACAAAGGTCCCAGAACAGAGCCTTGAGGAACACCAAAATGAACCGTTGATTTTTTAGAGAACAGACCGAAACATATGAGTACTAAACTGCTAAAAAAAATAACTCTGAACTCAAACATTGTTCCTCATTGAACAAAATATAATAAAGATCCAAATCGTTACTGAACATTGTGTAATTAGTTGAGAACAAAATTACATAACAGTGATCAATGGGAACCAAAATGTACCTATCGGTTGAGGTCTGGATGCCCCTGATGAGACAGCAGATGGTATTCTGGGGGATCTCCTCCCAGACATGGAAAGGGCATCAATGAGCTCCTGGACAGTCTGTGACTCTACTTGGCGAAGTTGGACGCATCAATACATGTCCCAGAGGTTCTCAGTTGTATCTCACAAAGGAGCAGATACTGGTCCTGCTGCTGGATTCATGCCCTTCTATGGCCCTGGCCAGTCCTCATAATGGCCAGTGTCCTGGTATCCCTTCCATGCTCATAAGACTGTACTGGGAGACACAGGAAACCTTCTTGTAATGAAACATATGGATGTACCATCCTGGAGGGGCTGGACTGCCTGTGCAACCTGAATGGGCTGCGGGTACCACCTCATGCTACCAGTAGTGACAAGGACACTAGCAAAACACAAAGCTAGAGAAGAATCAGTCAGGAAGGATAACTGGACAGTTTAATTGACTTGGTGATTATGTGTTCCCTTCATTTTTTGAGCAGCACACTTAAAGTTTAGAACAAGCAGTGAAAATACTGGGGCAAATGTCAGCGGCTCCATGTTTACAATCTTAAGGGAAACAAGAGTGGCCCTTTTAACAAGGGGACAGGCATATTAATTAGGGGGTGGGGCAAATTAATTATGGGCAGGTATATTATTAGCGGGTTGGACATTTTGTCATTATAGTCACAGCTGGAAAAGGAACCAATGATTCAGCATCATCTTTATTCTTGTATTTAGTAAAAGTTTCCAAGCATGTTTTTAACGTGATTCTATTGTATTTCTAACATGTTTCTTTGTATTTTTCTTATGCAGTGTGCCAGCAGCAGTCCGACAGTACCCTGAAGAAGTCCCGGAGTCGAAGCATCTTCAGCCCTTTTCTCTGCTGCTTTACACATTACCATGTTGACCCTCCATCGCAGAGCCACAATCACAAGACCCAGCCCCGGCCCCCTACAGAGGACAACGGCAGCCCCCCAAAGGTAGCCTCCAACACCTACTCCTAAACTCTACCCCTTTCTCCTACTCCTAAACTCTACCCCTTTCTCCTACTCCTAAACTCTACCCCTTTCTCCTACTCCTAAACTCTACCCCTTTCTCCTACTCCTAAACTCTACCCCTTTCTCCTACTCCTAAAATCTACCCCTTTCTCCTACTCCTAAAATCTACCCCTTTCTCCTTCCCTTAAGATCCACCCCGGGGGTTAGACAACATTAGTCACCCAGCCAATCAGTCTTCCTCAGTCCTGTGCAATTAGTCACCCAGCCAATCAGTCTTCCTCAGTCCTGTGCAATTAGGCACCCAGCCAATCAGTCTTCCTCAGTCCTGTGCAATTAGTCACCCAGCCAATCAGTCTTCCTCAGTCCTGTGCAATTAGGCACCCAGCCAATCAGTCTTCCTCAGTCCTGTGCAATTAGTCACCCAGCCAATCAGTCTTCCTCAGTCCTGCGCTTCACAACTGTCCTATATTTCATTTTGAATGACCAGAACTATTATTTTATTATTACTATTATTTCTCCTTTGACCAGAACTGGCACAACAAGCAGTGCTACAATTGCATGTAAACTCAGGACTTTTGTGTTTAACAGAAGAAACAGTTGGTGCTACACTTGCATGTAAACTCAGGACTTTTGTGTTTAACAGAAGAAACAGTTGTTCTTTCTAACGGAATTCAAGGTTCTTGTATAGCTAAAGTGTTTATTTTCAAGGTCGCTTTTGGTAAACTTGAAGGACAAAAAGCTTGTTCACTAAAGTTTTTATATTTCCTGTTAGTAATGAATGGAGGCTTTGTAATATGAATATAATTTTTTTCTGACACAACTAATAGGACAATGGTCACTAATATCAGCACAGACAGCATGACTCATAGAATTATCATAGAATTATCCAGTCCTGTGTTCCGCTGTCCAACTCCAGATCTCCCAGGATCATCACCTCTGATATTGTAAAGGATGCTGTTGAATCAGTTAATTGAGTAGCGCTCTTTTGGCAGAATTAGGTATATGTACACTCAAAATTGTAACAGGAGTGTTTTTTCCTCACAAAATAGTTAATGCCAGTACTTCAAAATGCTATGGGATTGAGTATTTTGAGGTTAACCCATTACCATGTCGAGGAAATCATTACAATGGATTTGTCTTTAGTACCCACTTTTTTTAGGTCAATATATCTCAGAGCATAACATGTTGACATTATAGTACACTTGTATGGAAGCATATGTATTTGTGACATCATGTCGACATGATACCGTACGCCCGTGTTGAAGCATCTGCACATTTATGTAAACATGATTTGATTGTTTTTAAACCCAGACTGCAGAAGCATTTTACAGATATTATTAGTCTACAGAGTGTTGTGACTTCCTGTTCACTACTGGGCGTAGGACAGACAGCCATTAGACAATAGTGATGTAATTCGTTGAGTACTATTATTATTCCCAGGGGAACAATACTTTTGCTTCATTGTGGTGTAAAACTCCCCTGATCCGCTAATTGTGTGTGTTTGTGTCATTCTCCCCTTAACTGTTACGGTGTGTGTGTCTCCAGCCTCCGGCCAAGTCCCTCCTACCAGAGGCCCACATCTCAGACTGTGGGAAGAACTGTGTGGTGATTGACCTGGATGAGACTCTGGTACACAGCTCCTTCAAGGTACACACAAACACACGCTCAGGTACCCACATTTACACACACTCACACACAGGTACAAACACACAGTTTTTCACACACAGACACAAACGTGGCAATTCTGGATCTCAGATGAAGGGACGGTTTGAATAGGAGAAGGGAGGAGGAGAAGGGAGGAGGAGAAGGGAGGAGGAGAAGGGAGCAGGAGAAAGGAGGGCCAGGGTTCAGCAAATACTTATCGGGAGATTGGAGTTATTAACATAACCCTGATAATAAATGCATTCTAGGTTTTCTCAACAGAAAACAATCTCCCTTCAAGTCAATGCACAAGTTTAGCTGCAGAAACCCACTACAAGACCCAGCTCAGTGTGTGTGAGAGACAGTAAGAGATAGCGTGTGTGAGAGACAGTAAGAGATAGCGTGTGTGAGAGACAGTAAGAGATAGCGTGTGTGAGAGAGACAGAAAGAGATGGAGGATTAAGTTTGTTTTGACCTAATTTGTTTAATCAGTGTAAAGGTCTCAGTGATTTCAATGGAGTTGTGGAAACCAAACACCCCCTGAGATTTCTGTCCCATACAGTGGGGAGAACAAGTATTTGATACACTGCCGATTTTGCAGGTTTTCCTACTTACAAAGCAAACCTATGATTAAAAAATACAGACCTCTACATGCTTTGTAAGTAGGAAAACCTGCAAAATCGTCTGTGTATCAAATACTTGTTCTCCCCACTGTATGTTTGGTGTCTGAAACTGCACTTTCAGGTGTCAAATTATTGGATGTAAAATGGTTAGTCCATATATCTGCATTTTGGATCGGCATTTCTTTCTTGGTTTTGGTTTCCTCAATTCTATTTTAAGGATTTTTTAATCCTTGTCAAATCTGCAATTCTTCAGAATGTTCATGTTTTTGGTGATTTCAATCCTGCTTTTGTTGTAGTTCTATTAAATATGCACTTCTATGACTTTTTCATGCAATATTTACTCCTTAAATACTGAAGTGAAATACTTAAGTGACAACCAAAATATTGTGATTGAATTTATTGAGTTTGGTTTGCTTTCTGGAATCTGTCTGTGTTGTTTTGAGTCCATCTGTAAGATTTCTTGGGCTTGGTATGTCCCCATCTCCTCATCTCCCCCTCATCTCCTCCGCTCCCTCTACCCCATCTTCTCTCTTTCTCCCAATCCCCTTTCCTCCCACTTCCTCCACCTCCCCCCCTGTTTTGTATGATCCTGTGAAGACATGTCATTCTCCTCCCAGGGATTTCCCAGGGCCTGGCTCAAAGCCTCAACTCAAGTATCCGTGGTAACCACACTGTCTAACGGCCTCCCCTTGGTTCCCGTGGTAACCACACTGTCTCACGGCCTCCCCTTGGTTCCCATGGTAACCACAATGTCTAACGGCCTTCCCTTGGTTCCCATGGTAACGACAATGTCTAACGGCCTCCCCTTGGTTCCCATGGTAGCCGCATTGTCTAACGACCTCCCCTAGGTATCCGTGGTAACCAAACTGTGATTAGTCACTACAATTCATGATCCCTTTTGAACATTGTGGTCAGATGCAGTATTTGTGTGTTTGTCACCTGATTGGGCTATGTTTAATGACAGTATATGGCCAAAAATGGGCTTGGGCGGGTTGATTTAAGGGTTTGGTTGTATAGTAAAAAATTTGTTTGTGTGGGTTTTTTGTGGAATCCAGCAGGTGTGCTGTTCACTGTCACTGACCCCTGCTTGTGAAATAGCACAAGGTTGTGGCGCCATCTTCAGGACCATTAAGTACATAGCATACGCTTATTTAACCAAAATAACATTTGTAATGATGTATGTATTGTGTTTTGTTCACCAACGAGCCGTATTTAGGAGGTTCAACAAATGGCATTAAAAGTTGTGTTGTAAATTGTGTATTCCAGGTTGTGTTGTAAATTGTGTATTGTGTAAATAAGAGAGATGTGAGGTGAATTTGAGGAGGAACAGCAAGTGTAGAACACCTATTTATCGGAATATTCAAGGCAACAGTATTTGTTTTCAGACTTTTTAGTAATATTCACAGTATGTGGTAATATTTCACCACTCTTAGTACAGAAAACAGATAATAGATCATCAAAATATACTTTTTTCACTACTTGTACATCCGACATTAAGTACAAAAAAAGATATCTAGCTAGACATGTCTCACATTGAAAGTAATGTTCAAACAAGGTACACACATAATGTTTGATATTAGTTTCTTTTCTATTGTCAAAATATATTTTACTGTCATTATGCTCATTGTTCCTAATTGATCATCACTCAAAATGTTGATCCAAATACTTTACAAATGTTTACATTGTTTCGCCTACTATGTTCAGACTGAAAAGTACAGAATCCTCACCCTAAGATTTGTATGTGACCCCTGTGGGATTCCAACCCACAATTTAGTTGAACCATGTAACTCTGTGACTCCAGTTGTAACATATTATCTGACAGTTTGTGAATCAACATGAACCATGTAACTCTGTGACTCCAGCTGTAACATATTATCTGACAGTTTGTGAATCAACATGAACCATGTAACTCTGTGACTCCAGCTGTAACATATTATCTGACAGTTTGTGAATCAATTTGAACCATGTAACTCTGTGACTCCAGCTGTAACATATTATCTGACAGTTTGTGAATCAACATGTAACCCTGTGACTCCAGATGTAACATATTATCTGTCTCCTGCAGCCCATCAACAATGCAGACTTCATCGTTCCAGTGGAGATAGATGGAACTGTTCATCAGGTATGGTGATAGTTATCATTGGTTGGGAACGGATACATCGATGATGATGATGTTGTACTATAGGAGGATGTAGATCATCTTGGTCCCGCCCCTTTTCTTGCTCTGAGAGCCTCAGATTGACTACAAAATCAATCATGTATCGAAATCTTTGATAATGTATGAAGATAATGTCCCTTACGGATCTTTACCTACTGCATTCTTTTCACTATGCGCTACTACCCAAAATGACCTGAACTAATACACGGATTGAAGAAGGTCAATGTGTTCTTGGACATACCCATGATCATATTCCTGAGCTTTGAAATCTCAGAGATTATTTGACAAACTTGTCAGTACCTCATCTAACCAGCACCTAACCAATCAACAGTCCAACACCTAACCAACATCTAACCTAACTAATCACCAGTCCAACACCTAACCAACATCTAACCTAACCAATCACCGGTCCAACACCTAACCAACATCTAACCTAACCAATCACCAGTCCAACACCTAACCAACATCTAACCTAACCAATCATCAGTTCAACACCTAACCAACATCTAACCTAACAAATCACTGAATGAGTCACTTAACCAGTCACCTCACTTAACCAATCACTTGACTAGTCTCCTCACCAGTCACCCCACTTAACCAATCACTTAACTAGTCACCTAACCAGTTATTGTTTCATTCCACTGGTTATCATGGTGCCGGATGAAAACAGTTGGTTATCATGGTGCCGGATGAAAACAGTTGGTTACCATGGTGCCGGATGAAAACAGTTGGTTATCATGGTGCCGGATGAAAACAGTTGGTTACCATGGTGCCGGATGAAAACAGTCGGTTACCATGGTGCCGGATGAAAACAGTTGGTTATCATGGTGCCGTATGACATTTCTGTGACACAGTGAACAAATGTCTGTACCATGGTATGCTGCTGCTATTTTGAGGTTACTCATGGGTGTGTGTGTGTGTGTGTGTGTGTGTGCAGCAGCCATGTTTCAGGCAGGGGCCTAGTTCAAGTAATCCAGGATAGGCTTGGTGTAAGTTTTGGCCTACTCTGGACTGCTTGTTCTGGGAGCCTGTTACCGGTCTACGGAGACAGAAGAAGATTTAATAACTAATGCACTTAACTCATGTAGACAGAATGTTTTAGGTTTTTTGAAATGTTGCTCTGTATGTTATTCTGTATGAACTGTAAGTCTCTCTGGATAAGAGTGGGGGAGAGAATGATACATGTGATATAACATTGTGTTGCAGCGATACAGGTAGGGTAATAATACAGGTAGGGTAATAATACAGGAGGTG
>JACXGK010004842.1:0-36086 GCA_016801125.1 Novumbra hubbsi
TCGTAGCCGGTAGTCTGTGTGGGGGTCATAGCCTACAGTCTGTGTTGTGGTCATAGCCGGTAGTCTGTGTGGGGGTCATAGCCTACAGTCTGTGTTGTGGTCGTAGCCAGCTGTCTGTGTGATCAAAGTGAAAGTCTGTGTAGCCCAAACACCTAAAGCCTAGGCATTGCTTAGGAAAGCTAACACAAGTTTTCGAGTGTCAGGCAATGCTAGTCATCCTACCATGGGGGAGGGGGGGGGGGTTACGTTATAAATGCATTGGGGTCATCGATGAGTAAATAAGAAATGGTTCACTATACACTACATAATGCACTGCTTCTCTTGAGCTGTATGGGAGAAGGGTGCTATTTGGGACACAGCCTGAGTGAGTGCATGTGGACGTGACTCCCGATTCCTCAGACATACGTCTGGGTGAGAGGAAGCTCGTTAGGCCTCCCCGCTAGAAGACAGCATCTCTAAGCCGGCCCATCTGAGATCGATGCAGCTGATCGCCTTGAGTGGAAGAGAACATTTAAATCCACCATTAGTCAGGTCCAGGACGGGCAGAAACATACTATAATGACTGACGCTGGGAGCCTCGCGGCATAGCCCTGTCCCTGTCTCAACCTCTCCCTCTCCATCACTGTCTGTCTCTCGGTATGTCTTTCTCTCTGTCTCACCCTCTGTCTTTCTCAATCACTGTCTGTCTCCCTCTCTCTCTCCTTCTCTGTCCCTCATTCACTCACCCAATCTGTCTCTGTTGTTGTCCATCAGCCTTCCTCTCTTTCTCACCCTCTATCTCCCACCTCTTTTCCTTTCTCCTCCTCTGTCCTCCTTTCTCCTGCCCTTTGTCTCTCTCTCCCTTTTCAGTGGCCCGTCAGGCACACACACACACATATAAATCATTCACTGGCTCTTAACCTTTCAGGCGCAAACTCTTATTTGTCTCAGATGGATTGGGTTTCCTCCATAATTAATGGTGCTGGACCGGAGTCCTGGTGTGCCAGTCCCCCTCTGAAAGGAAGATCAGTGAGGCACGTGTGCTGTCCGGCTGGGCCTCCTTCCCACCCTGCTAGGCTTGCTGGCTGGCTGGATGGCTGGATGGATGGCTCTCATTAGTGGAGAGAGACAGAGGGCGGACCTCAAATGGCATCCTATTACCTAGCGAGTGGCTGACTGTCAAAAGTAGTGCACTCAGTAACAGGCTACCGTTTGGGACTTGGATGACCGGGCGTTGTGATGGAGGAGAAATACCCCTTCTGGTGGCTGAGGTCTTGTCAATGGAGGGCGGAGGTGTGGAAGGCTGTAACCTCTGATCCTGTCTGGACAATGGAATGACAGTCCGATTGTTCACAGACTGTGATAGCAGGCATGAACCGTGCTGTTGAAAAGGTGACTGGGAATTAATCGTAGTTCGAGTGCACGCTTGCATGTGTGTGTGGCTCTATTTTAGCACACCCTCTCTTCAACACCCCCCCCCCCAATAGTAAATATCAAAAAGGATAAACGGCATTGCAGAGACGAATTGCCCCTTGACCTGAAGATTGTTATTCATGTTCTCCGGCCCATACATCCACGGTGTCATGTCACCGATGTTTCCCCACACCCAGATGCATGGTTCTGGGAGAGCGTCGCGGCTGGATGGGACCCGAAGAGCCCTCGGTGGCTGGTGTGAACAACCGTTCGTGGAGCCACAACGGTCATCAACATATTGTTAGTACGGTCTTGCGCCCGGAATGCTCCCTATTTCCTAACTACTTTCAACCAGAGCCCAGAGCTTGCGCACTACATGCAAAGCAGAGTTCCATTCGGGACACAGTCCGGAGAGAAAAAAAACACCGGTTCTGTTTTGTTTCTCCTCTGCTGTTTTGGTGAAGTTGGTGATGTTTGGTGATGTTCTGCAACGTGATCTGGGGACATTGTGTGTTTGAGGAAGCAGAGTTGACTCGGTAAAAACTTGGGGAACTTTGAGGATGTGATTGGATGAGAAAATAAAGAATGTACCTAATTTCAATGACATGTCATCAGATTGTGCCAAAAAAATGACTAGTGTCAATACGGACGGGTCTCACTCCTGTTTTATCTCTGTGACTGGAGTCAATACGGATGGGAATCACTCCTGTTTTATCTCTGTGACTGGAGTCAATACGGATGGGACTCACTCCTGTTTTATCTCTGTGACTGGAGCCATTCTCTCCCCAGTCTCCCCCAGTTTCCCCCCAGTCTCTCAGAAGCCTATCCACTAATTGAGATGTGCTAATTCACTGACATCCATCTGGTAAAAAGGGGCTGAAACCCCACCATCCTGCATGCTGACAGACCTCTGGTTTTGGTTCTACCTGATGACCTCTGGTTTTGATTCTACCTGTTGACCTCTGGTTTTGGTTCTACCTGATGACCTCTGGTTTTGGTTCTACCTGATGACCTCTGGTTTTGGTTCTACCTGATGACCTCTGGTTTTGGTTCTACCTGATGACCTCTGGTTTTGGTTCTACCTGTTTGCCTCTGGTTTTGGTTCTACCTGTTGACTTCTGGTTTTGGTTCTACCTGTTGACCTCTGGTTTTGTTTCTAGCATTTTGCCTCTTGTTTTGGTTCTACCTGTTGACCTCTGGTTTTGGTTCTACCTGTTGACCTCTGGTTTTGCTTCTACCTGTTGACCTCTGGTTTTGGTTCTACCTGTTGACCTCTGGTTTTGGTTCTACCGGTTGACCTCTGGTTTTGGTTCTACCGGTTGACTGTCTCTGGGAGAAGAACAGAAACAAAACCTGAGACATTCGGCACCTCCAAGATGGGAACGAGTGTTGAATGAGGCTACAGTATTAGGACGGGTTTACTCTACAACCTGATAGCAGTATGCTTTACAAATTATATGAATCACACATTCACGTTTATAGTCCTTTCTGCCCACATATCCAGGCACAATGACTTAGAAATAAAAACAAGTTTTAAAAATAGGTTCAGTGAACTAGTAAACCCTGAGAACCTCCAGCCAAGATAACAATACGATACAACTTTGCCCACTACAATGTTATTATAACAAATCAATCAGACTGTTATTCTGTCTCTGAAAGATTTCCACCCATAGCTTGAGATCAGGCAGATCCTGGATGAGAAAAAGCAGTAAACACACCCATTTCCAGTAAAGTAAGCAGCCTGTTTCACTAGATGCATTTGTGCTTCATTCCAGTGTATCCATTCATCTCCATTTCCGTTGTGTAGATTGCACGGTTATTGTTTGTGTGGCTGGTATATACCGTGTAATGTATCTGTTGCCGTTTCCCGGCCCTCTCTGTAACAAGATGACTCATCTCCAGGGGTTTAATACGGGGCGCACTGACAGCTCTTAATAAAGGAAGTAAAGTGTGGTTGATAACGAAAACAACATTTTCACCATGACGTTTGTGTTTCTCCTTGTGCTCCACTCTGCCACTCCGAGGGCCAGCCAAGCGGGTCTCGCCTCTCCGGTCTTTGGAGCGACGCGGCGCAATCTGTAAGGTTTTCATGTTCCCGAGCTCATGAAACATGCATTTTCCCTGCGACGCCGCCGAGGTAAGAATCACTCGGAGGACTCGTTTGTATGCATGGGATTCGTGGGGCTGTGACTCCTGATTCGGAAACCAATTATTCAAGCATCTCCTCCGCCACAATGGGCTGCATGGGCACGTCTGGAACAAGAGGAAGACTCCTAGACTCATCACGAACTGTCCCTGTCATGTACTTCCAACATGAGTTTAGTCAGCTTCCTTCTAATCGTGTGCAGTGTGTTTAGAAAGTAGTCCAACAGCTAGACTTGTTTCCCATTTTGCTCTGTTTTCATAAACATTTTCTGCCTTATTTCCTGGTTAATGGGTAGAAGCATTGATGAAAGACTGCAGAGAATGTTTTGCTAAAAGAGCAGTGGGATGGATTCAAATACCATATTTTTTAAGTTATATCTGTCCAATTTGAGTTTGAGTATAGAAACAACTCAAAACATTATTTGGATTTACAATACCAGTCAAAAGTGTGCCCAAACCATTGACTGGTACTGTATATTAAAACAGAATATTCATCATAAAAATCTGATTTTTACTGTGCAGTAAGCATTTGGGACTTCTTACAATTTCCAATCTCTTGAAACAGAGACCTGATATATCTTTTTTAAACTATCTTATAGGAAATTCCCTGAATACACATCGGTTGAAGCACATTTGAATGAAAGTACAGGGCAGTTAAAAACATCAGTGACTCCGAAGCTCGGCAAATCAAAACAAGCAGTCCTATCTAAGCAAAAATGTACTAGCTAACCGGTAATAAAACCGGTTATTCTGTCCTGCTCAGGTTATCTCCCCCCGTGTCTGAATGCCTACACCCATATGGGCCTGAAACCCTTGGATGTCTTTCCCCCGGTCCTCCATTGTTATCTGAATCCAAGCTCTACCGGTTGCATTCTGTTTCAGGAACGATGTGCCTAAGTGTGGCGAGATACCATACAATGAAAAGAAGGAAAAGGAAGATGATTAACTGTCAGGCGGTTGGGTAATCAGCGGACACTCAAACACAGAGCCAGGGCGCATTGGGGACAGCCAGCCGGCAGCATGTGAACCTCGCCCCCTATGAAATAGGAAAAAACCTGCCTCATCCACAGTGTTTGGAACGCCTGGCATTTAACATTCAGCGCGGGTCGGGCGGCGTGCTCTCAGAGCGGCGCTGAGGGGTGTCCTCGGGCTGTCCCATTAATCTCCATTGACCATGGACGCGTCAGCCTGAATGTGTCCGCGGACATAGTGTAGCCGGACACAACCAGGCGGCAGCACGCAAGGTGGGAGACCTAGTCCCCCCGCTGACACACCCACGCCGGCGAGCCGCTTGATTAACATCCGACCCTCGCGCTAGGCCCGAGCGGAGTCGCTATTCGGGACCTCACTGCACGTTCGCGGGTGGACTGCGCGTGGACTTGAGATGCCACGCCCGCCAACGCCACCGTCTTGTTCCGTGTCGAAGGTCTTTGGCCCGCCGGCTGTGTGTGTAGGAGAAGACGTTATCTGTGCCGGCATGAAATAGACCTCTTCAGGATTTCACTCTTCTTCTGATTTCTGTGAATACCCTCCTTTGGTGTTTGCACATGTCAGAGCTCATGAAACTCATCTCTCTATCCCATCTCAATACTGCCGGGAACCTTATGACCTGCTGTCACAATTATTTAGCAGAGTTGGCTTGGCTAAAAACTGTTCTATGCTGCGAGCCTCTCAGGTAAACTGTTGATTTAGCATGAGGCCTAAACTAATGTGTCCATGTAACCATAACCGTCTATCAATCAATCTAAAGGCAAAGTGCTTTACCAGATGTCTTACCCCAAGAAGCTTGAGCCACTTGGCCAGAATGGTGATCTGGTTTAGAAGGGTCATATCAGCCTCAGAGACTGGTGTATATTTTTTATGCATACAGGGAGACTAACTGAAACCAGGGTCTCTTCTATGGTTGAAACTCTACGGCAATAAAAAAGCGTACACAGACTACACAGACCTTAAGCACAATCGTGTGAAGCGTAGCAATTACACCATAGAATGTTCTCGAAACTGGAGTGTGAACTGTGTTCTAGGCACCCAGGCCATTTACTTAAGGTGGGTCATGCGGAACATTCCAAGTGTGGGGAGCACAGTATTTTAAATACATTTCATCTATCTCGGAACATGTCCTTTGTGCCTTTAGTCCTGAGGGCGTTTGATAACTACTATTTCTCCAACTAATTCATGAGAAGAGATACTGCGGGACAGCCTTGGTCCTTCTGGAAGTAAGGGAATCCCAGTCAACTGTGGTGGCAAGGATGTGGGCAAAAGCTTGCACCAATAATAAAACAGTCCAGGGTGTGTTATAATAGAAGCTGAGGCATGCATATATGGCACTGCACAATATGAAGGACATGTTGTTTCCATGAAAGAAACCAATTTTAATCTTTGGTTTAAACAACCCAGTAACGGGGGTTTCAAAAGACAGGTTATCATCAAGACAAATACGGGAAATTAGGGAAAACCACATATTTGGTTCTATTTGCAATTACCAGTGAGCTTAGTTCCACTGTATAAGAACATTTTGTAGAAATTGTAAATTAGACCATGAGTGCATAAATGCTTGTGCCAGAAAGGGAGCAGCCTCAAACAGCACTGTGTCATCAGAATACAAGAAATAGACACGGTTTCTCACAGAGTTACAGATGGCATTTCTATACACACTCATGTAGGATAGGCTATAGCTTCTGCTAATGGCCCGCTCCCGGTCGGAAAACAGCATAACCCACTTCAGTGAAGATGATAATCGAGTCTAATCACCTCAATTTCATCTATGACTGCGTTCCTCTTTTTCTGACCTGGTATCAACATGCGTGTACAGAGGATCTGGCAGTACCCATGATATTGTATCTTTCCACCGTGGTCCAATTATCAAAACATACTGTGGGCTGTTTAATGATTCGTTTTGGCAATTCACTGAAGGAGGGCAGAATTAAATTATCATCACCCCAAAATCATGATGATTGGAAAACAAATATATATTTATAGTAAGCTTGGAATATTTTATGGCTTGGATGAAAAAACTATTGCAACATGTTCAGTAGCGTAAATAGCACGTTTTTAAATGATTCACGTTTATTTATTTACGCAGATGTACACTATGGAAGAGGCAGCCCTAACAAACAATGCACATACACATAAACACTGTATACACTATGGAAGAGGCAGTCCTAAACAACACTGAACATACACATAAACACAGTGTACACTATGTAAGAGACAGCCTTAAACAACACTGCACATACACATAAACACTGTATACAATATGGAAGAGGCAGCCCTAAACAACACTGCACATGCTTCTGACCCCATGGTATTCACACAAATCATCTGTTACTCCCATTTCATTGTATTTTCCATTTTACTATTGTCAATATTTTCGTATATTGTATTGTAAGTGTTTACCCTCTCGTTCTCCCTTTATTCTAAACAGTGAGTAAGGTGACTTACTCGGGGGGGGGGGTAATAACAGACGGGGACTAAAATCATCTTGACCTCGTTCTTCATCTAGATACCACGGAACAGAAAATAAAATCTGGCATTACTGAGTCAGACACTGGTGGGAGGGTTTCTCCTTGTTTAAACAGATATGCAAAGAAGGACCCTTTTCCCCGTCTGTTATGAAGAGTTTAACAGCAGATTTTCTATGAGCAGTACACAGGAAGGCCTCCTCTTCTCAACACTTGATTCTAATGAAAGCATCATAATGAATGACAATACCAGTTAAGCAGGTGGCTCCTAAATCTGTCAAAAAATACACAATACACCCAGAAAACCTTGCAGACCGCCAGCAAACTCCTGCCCCTAAATACAGTGGCGGGTTTATCTATTCATGTTTCCTCTCACGCTTAATAGGCCCTGACACCTGTGATTGATTTGGGATGGGGAAAACACCTGGTTTCAAATTTTTTAACCCGACACAGCTTTGCCTAAAATTGCACCCTATTTCCTATTAGTTGCGCTACTTATGCAGGCTCGGGAAGTAATGCAAAGTTGTGCGCCTAATAGAGAATAGTGTGACATTTGGGAGTCACAGGCTTGGCTGATTAAAGGAGGAGAACGTCAAGAACCGATACCGGGACTCTCCAAGAGCTTTGTGTCCAGCCCTTCCCGTTAAGGTCAGGTTTCATTAGTCATTATGGGCAGGTCAGGACCTACCTGTAACACATATGGTCCTCTGGAGTATGATTTTTTTGACATGTAATCTGTTCATATGTCACCTACCAGATTGAATTGAATGTTGACAAATGTATAGAACACAAGGGCGTCCTGCGCAAACAAAGGTAAAAGGGGAAAAAAAATAAAAATAAGCTCCACCTTCGTATGATCTTTCCAGAGCAAATTGTTCCATAGGTTTTGATCTGTACCCAGGTGTTGTCTGGCAAATGTGAACATCTCAAGATCCTGAAGATCCTCAGACCGCAGAAGTCTTTGAAGAGCAAACGGCTTTGTTAAACCTCTCAGAGTTTAGAATATTTATTGATCGCTGGTACATGGTAAAGCTGGGTAGTTCATAATGCCTTTACTGTTAAACAAATATGGATGGCAATAACATTACATGTGTGTTCCAAATACTACACTATGCCCTCTGATATCTCGCACAAACGGAGCTGTGCCCTCCAGAGGTAAGACCCTGTGGTGACCCTGTGGTGAAGATGAGGAAAAGCCGGAAAACATCCCAGAAAAATAGCATTTAATTGAAGCAGGGTTGTTAAATGTAATTTTAACATGTTGTTTTTATTGTTATTATTAAAGAGCTGGAATAACACGTAATGTGGGATCTAAGACTAACCATCCATGCAGAGTATCTCCAGATCTTTTGGTCCTTGGTCCTTGCATGGTGACTCTCCTGTTTTGCGCAGTCCACACATTTTCAATGGGTTTAGGTCAGGGGACTGTTATATCATTTTATACTTTGGTCAGTGAGCCACTTTCTATTGGATTTGGATGTAGGCTTTGGAGCATTGTCCTGCTGGAAGATCCATACAGGACACAGCTTTAGTGTCCAAGCAGGGGCAGACAGATTTGTCTTTAAAATCTCGTAGCCCTTAACAGACTCTGTGATTCCATGTGTCTTAACAGGGTTCTTAGGACTTCAGGTCACAGAACATTATCAACCTCACATATCCACCACCAAAGGTTAAAACCCAGTTCCAGTGAAAGTTCCAGTGATATTTAACAAACTCTGAAACTCAGGCTCTGAAATTTTGTCTTGAAGAGTAGACACAAGTGCGACGGGCAAGTCACCCAAATAGCTTATTGAGATTCATAGATTAAAGAACTTCTGCAATTCTCCACCTCTGAAACTTTCACTGTGCATGGGGGCCAAATACATGTGCCTGCTTTTCCTGGTACATTCATCACAGTCTATTTAAACCACCTAATTGTTGCTTTGTGATGAGTATGTTCAGGGGTTTATAAAGGTAAATATCTCAATATTTCATTCCATTTGTTTCTGTACTTGTGTTGAGGTAGCATTTCTATAACCTTGTGTATAACCGTCATATTTTACCTCAGTTGAAGGTCAGAATTCTCTCAGTTGTTGATTGTAAGCTGATTAACAACAATAACATACATTGTCATAATCTTACTCATGATTACTAGGGAGCTCAATTATTCTGGAGGGTACTGTAATTCTGGAGAGTAATGTAATTCTGGAGAGTACTATAATTCTGCAAGTAATTATGAAGGGTCCTTCTGTGTAATTCTCAAGAGTAATTTATTTCTGATTATAATTCTGGAGTATACAAATTCTGGAAGCTGTCGTAACTCTGAATGTAATTCTAAATGTACAGTGCCTCTGACAAATTCTGGAGGGTACTGTAACTTTGACTAATACAGGAAGTTATTATAATTCTGATTTCTGGACGGTACTGTAATTCTGGAGTGTAGGCCTGCTGTAAATCTGTCTACAATTCTGAAGGGGACTGCTATTCGTAGCTTTGGCAGAGCCATAGGCTACATTGCTCTGAGGTATGATAAGGTTTTAACAGGGTTGCCTTAAAAGGTCACCATACATGTTTATCAGATGTAACCTGCAAATTTTGACAGATCTATATGGAAAATATGCCAGCAGAGGGTGTTAATCCAACAATATTCCTGATGAATATGCCTGTGTCGATAACAAAATACAAGCTTTAGTTCAGTGATCTGACACAAATATTGCACAGTGCAAATTATCTGGTTCAATAAGTAAGACACACCAGCATCAGTATTGTCTGGTTTACGTAACACAATGTTACACAGTTCAGACTCAACAGATCAGGCTAATTAAATCACATTAACTACACTGTCTATAGTGTGACTCTTACACGCTCATTAGTTTGAAGAAGGTGAAGAAGTGAAATGCACGGTTTTACTAGCCTGCCTTAACTGAACGCTTCATAACGGTTCAATTGTTTACGCTGCTCCAGAGAACTAGCTAGCCTGGCGAACAGCGCTCATTAAATACAGTAACATCAAGGACGAATCAATGTCTGCAAGACCAGATAATGATCGTAGTATTTTACACAACTAAGCGGAAAATAGTGTCTCAAAACATTGTTGGGCTAGTGTACTGGAAGGCCATAACAACACCACAATCGTTAATGCCAACCATTCTGCTGGTGAAATATCCTTTGCATCATCCACTGATTTGAACCGTTTGATCACAGTCATATGCTTCATGAGATCTTCTTGAATGTGCTGTTGTTCATAGGTCGCCCTTCGGTATATAGTTCTCTGCGATGTATCTTGCGCTGAACACACTTCAAAGCGGGCGTTAACTTTACCGTAGCCTAACTTGGCTCTCAACTACACCTCCTCACACACTATGGGTTCTCAGACCCAATATCATTCACCCTCCGTAGGCATTGTGAACTACGACCCCACTGCTTTTGCCACTGTGTTCAGGGCACACTTATTAACTGGCTGGGAGCAAACAACATGGAGCTATTGCCCAAGTGTGTAGCAATGTAATTTCCAAAACAAACGTAGTCCCCTTTCATCCCTGTCTCTCCCCAACGTCATTATTGCCCAATCGTACTAACGATCCTCTCTTGTTGAGCGACATCCAATTAGTAGATAGGACCTAATCTCAGCACCTCCCAGAAGTCTTGAGAGAGTCAAAGGTTGGGACAAAACATGCCTGGAAAGCGTGCTGCTTTTTACCACATTTCTTGCTTAAGCAGGAAGTGAGCTGGACCAACGTGCTTAAAGAAGCACGCTTCCTGGTTAATGCCCTTAGCCAGCTTGTAGGCTCCCAACTGGCAGCAAGGGGTCACTAAATCCCCAGGAAACTCTTACTGATCATACGTCTCTCTAACCTGGATTTGCAGCAGGGACAACCTGTTGAGGCTATCTTTGATTTTTCTCTGAGCTTAGAGAATTTTTCTCTGAGCTTAGAGAATTTTTCTCTGAGCTTAGAGAATCCACATGCTCAAAATGTTTTATGGTCAAAGGGCCAAACGAATACACAAAAATCTGAACGCAACCATTTTCATGCACATTTGCGATCTGTTGATCTGTTCTTTGGGAAATAATTCCTTGTCCATGAAATAGAAACAGTTTGCCTTGGCGTTGTGGAGTCCACGTGAACTATTTAAATTATCGCCTTTGTTTTGGTTCAAGGCAGAGATACCAATTCCAAAAATGCAGTTTTGCTTGAGTAGTTTGAGGTTTGAAATGCCGTTGGCAAATTACCAGTAATATTGAAGAAGGAATTGAATGATTTCTACAGAAACAAAAATTTGCTAAATGTATCTCCACCCTTTGTGCACAACCCCTTACCCCTGTGATTTCAGGACCTTGGAAAGCATAGAGTGGCGCGGCCTGGCTTCAGAACCTCGGAGAGCGCTTCGGCACACTGAGCCCGATCGCTCTAGGTTAGTTGCCAATGTCGCTAGGTGCCCATGTTGAACTAAAGAGCTGCCAACTTGCATACAGACACATTTATATAATAATGAGCTTAAGAAAGTTCTTTCGTAAAGGAATCCCACAATTGGATCGCATAATTTTGTTAGCCCGGTTAATATACAGTATCCAACAAAATATACATAATATACTTGGCCCACTATTAAGGGTTAGTATATTGTTTTTTGATGTCTAGATTGGTTTGGTTATTTGTATTAAAATGTATGCTAGCTCATTAAGACATTGCTTGACACAGCAGGCAACACTTTACAACCCCCGGTGCCCGTTTAAAACCCGGTCTTGTCTGCTTTACACCAAAGCCTAATAAATCACCTTTGCCTGTCAGGCGGCTGATGCTCGCACAAGAGATTGCACCAACCATCCATCCTTCCTCCGATTCCTCCTCCCCCTCCATCTCTCTCTCTCTCTCTCTCTCTCTCTGCCTTTTTCCACATCTCTTTCGCTGCTCCAACTCGGGCGCGCTCGGAGCAGCTACAACACTTAATAAGTGAAGGCTTTTTCCGTGGCACTCAGGCAGCCGCAGAACCGTCGGCGTCGAGCACACAACACTGTCGCGCGTACTGTCAGGAACGCGACGCGTCTGATCTCGCGCACTCAGGACTCAAGGTGTAATCGAGATTGCTTTGAAGATTTTCTGTGTATGCCTTTTTCATCGGAATTTGCGTATTCTGTTTGCCCCGCATTGCCTAGACTTATTATTGTAGGCTTCTGCGCTGGCACGGATGCTCTATAAGCCACTCTGCCGTCTCTCTTGACTCGGGGAAAATCCTCCGGAGGTGAACTGCTGTCAACGAGAGTAGCTGAATCTGATCGTCATCTTGGAGTTGTCTTATTGGATCTTTTTGAGAATCCTTCGGACTGTGAATTGTGATTTGTTCGTGCCATGTTGGCGCTGGTTCCGCAAGGTGAGGAGAGGGTTTGAATTGGAGAGATTTTAACGCGGAGCGGTTGTGACGAGAGTGGAGAACCGTCCGCGCAAATAACACCTTTTGCTACAGAACGCGTCTCGGTTTCTTCCATACATCTTGCAGCATAAAAACCGGTACCTTTGGAATAATCTTAAAGAAAACTTGTCGTCGACAATAAATCTGTTTAGAAATCCTCTGTCACATAGTCGGTCGAGGTAGGCTACGCTTGCGGTTTCACAGTTCGTACGGTCTTGATCGCTGTCCCCTCTCTCCTTCTCGGGTGGATCGTCTGACCGCCCCCGACGACTCAGAATTCGCCATGGCCGGGCAGTGAGAGCTCGGTGGGGTCCGATTTGGTCGTCCAGCACGGTAGCATGGCCCCGTCCCGAAGGGACCGCGGATGGGAGATGACGCCTCTATCGGGATGCCTGCTCCTGTCCATTCTGGTGTTTCAACCTGCGCTGGCGAAGGTCTGCAATGACTATACAGGGCAGGGTCAGGACAACAGCTGGTTCTCGAGCAAAGACGACAACTTGCCCATCATGGTGCTCATGCCAATGAATGAGTCGGCCCTGATGAGCGGCATTAGTCAAGGCATCGAGCCCGCTGTCCAACTGGCCATCCAGCACATACGGGAGTCACGGAATTACAAGTTTTCACTCATCACCAAGATATACGACACCGAGGTAAACGCATTAACTTACTTACCCGTAGTAGCCATATCATACATTTTCTTTTGGCTTTGGCTTTCTGGAGCGGATTAAACCTAACAGCCCGCGCGCGCGCGCGTGCGTGTCTATGTGTGTGTGTGTGTGTGTGTGAGAGAGAGAGAGAGAGTGTACCCAGCTCTGCAGGCTGCAGGCAATGCTCACACAATGCGCGCCCATGTGGAAAGCGGGATTCTGTCGTGGTTGGTACGTCGTCGGTGCAGTGTTGGCCAATTTGTTTTGGATTTTTGTAAAATGTCTGTGCGCCGTGTTGGACAACTGGGTTTTATTTTCCTACAATGCCTAGAGATTGCCTGCTGGTGCATACAGTATCGGAATCTCCCTGTACACGCCCAGGCCCATAATGTAATTTGTCTCGTCGAATTCCTAAGTAGGTGTCTCGCACGTGCAAGAAGCTCGTGATCAAATGAAAATGAATCTCCTACCAGACGTCTCACAGTTCTACATGCGTTTCCAACGTAAGCCGATGAAGAAATTCTAACAGTGGTGCATTTGGTAGTTGATGTCACAATTAGGCGTAGAACATTGATTGATTCACGGCTGACCGCTTACCGCGTCTATATCGTCCCTTAAGACGGGAGGCTATATGTTAAAATCCGCTATGGCATTATGCAAAGCAATACAAGGCCTACTGTGCACCACAGAATCCACGCAGTTCTATCAGTCACGATTCGCATTGTGTTTCGTGAGAGGAAAATTTGGTTTTCCACGAACCAGAACATGGCAGTCATTTGAAGTGCAGCTTTTTGTCTATCTACTCGCTAAAAATGCAATTAGAATCTGTGCGAGGCAGGGTAACGTAATAAATTGGACAACATTAAGACCACTTTACTAATCAATATGAACACACGATTGGAACGGTTGTGACATTTAGTAGTTATGACCACCTTGTTGATTACATTTCATCGGTCAGTCCCAACAACACCGTTTTGCCTTGCCTAAAGACTTTCACTTGCATGGAAATTACGTCGAATATTAAAGAAACCTCGGACATAATCGATTTTCTAAACATAATATGAGTTGAGTCTGCTGACATCAGCGCTGGATTTTAGCTTCAATGGTTGATCTGCTCAGTTGTAGTGCATGATAGCATTTATTGAGGAGGCGCGCAAGAGGTCAAATCTAGGCTATTATAAACAACATGTTGCCATGTCAACATAGAGTTGGGGTCCAAAATTGCGGTACTGGACTCGTGCTGATTGAATTGTTTGGTTATGGTCAAACACGTTTGCAAAACGGTTGATGTTACCAATTCGGCGTGAATGATCCTGTTACCATTAGCCAGGTGTGATTTCAGACGTTTAAGGAACCTCATTATCTGTTTTGAAATGAGCTGTCAGTCTGCACTCTACCTCCCAGCATTTGGGCATTTATTGCTCTATTTATTTAGCTATAAAATTACTTAGAAGACCCATGTCGATGATTTGCACTCCATTCAGGTGGAAGTGCGTGGAGGAAGGCCGTTACAGAACACCAAAGGTTCGGGCCAGCTGGGTCCATATTCTCTCTTCTTGTGGCGGGATCAACTAATACCAATTCAACGGTTTCAAAAGCTGCTCTGTGCTTTGCAGTGGTTCGTCGGTCTAAACAACTCAAATGGACACTGTAAATGTATTTATTATCATGACCACTGACTTGCATGTTTGAGATAATGTAAAAGGTCAAATATAAGTGCACCTGTCAGAGAGTAGCAGAACAGTGAAAACTGTTTATCAGGCGCAAGCACAGTGCGTGTCCTAGAGTCCACTCAGATCATAGGATTAAATGTACTACAGCCATAATTTTGCCTGGTAGAAGATTATCTGTAAACGAGAGGTCAGTGGGTTAGCTGGACATCAGCCCTCTGGAGATTGACAGAGAGATGGAGGAATTCATTAACGCATTGAAGTATTTATGTATGCATGAATCATTTCATATATAAATGAATAGACGAAGTAACACATTGATCCTATTGCTGGCTTGACTCTGAATGTTAACAGGATCACATCGTGTTGGTCCCTGAATGAGAGACCAGATGCTGCTGGAAGTGGTTTTGAATGGCCTGTAGGAGGCACTGTTCTCTCTGGTTGAAACTGAAAATCACAATGACCCAGGACAGTGCCAACATAGGGTGCCTTCTTTTGGGTGTCACGTCAAACTGGCGCCCTGACTATTTATAATGTGTATTTATAATGTGCTCGTCAAGAATGCATGCAGTACCTAATGAGTATAGTATATTTTCATTCCTCATGAAATAATATCAGAGTAGATGTGTTGTTATGGGATCGTTAACAGGCTAATGGCTAATCTTACATAAGTGAAGAACTGTGAGAATCTCAGATAAAGCCAAAACGAAGAATCTTTATTGATGTTATTGAGAGCTGTTGGGGTAAAGGTTCCTGCCAAAGACACCCATAAACAAGCAGTTGCAAACCTTTTCCTCAAAAGAGTTCACATTTCAAAGATGAATATTGCGTCCAGGGTCTTAAAAGTTATTATAAACATTTCAGAACAGAAAATAGACAAACAAAATAACAGTAACTTCTGACTTCCAAAAAGATAATGACGCCCATGGCCTCAACCTGTGCAGATCACCTGTCTCCTTCTAACCTAGTGCTCTTTCCAGTTGACATGTGCCCGTCCATCTCTGTGACACCCGTCGTCCGTTGTTTTTACAGTCGTCCTAATCACTCGGGCGTGTCGTCCGTCTGTGTGACTTGACAACTCAGCCCACACCTTCAGTTTCAGCAAACGCCTCTGGAAAGGTCTGTGTGTGGGTCTGGAAAGGTCTGTGTGTGGGTCTGGAAAGGTACTGCAGTGGGTTTGGAAAGGTCTGTGTGTGGGTCTGGAAAGGTCTGTGTGTGGGTTTGGAAAGGTACGGCAGAGGGTTTGGAAAGGTCTGTGTGTGGTTCTGGTAAGGTACTGCAGTGGGTTCGGAAAGGTACTGCAGTTGGTCTGGAAAGGTCTGTATGTGGGATTAGAAAGGTACTGCAGTGGGTCTGAAAAGGTCTGTGTGTGGGTTTGGAAAGGTACTGCAGAGGGTTTGGAAAGGTCTGTGTGTGGTTCTGGTAAGGTACTGCAGTGGGTTTGGAAAGGTACTGCAGTTGGTCTGGAAAGGTCTGTATGTGGGATTAGAAAGGTACTGCAGTGGGTCTGAAAAGGTCTGTGTGTGGGTCTGGAAAGGTACTGCAGTGAGTCTGAAAAGGTCTGTGTGTGGGTCTGGAAAGGTACTGCAGTGGGTCTGAAAAGGTCTGTGTGTGGGTCTGGAAAGGTACTGCAGTGGGTCTGGAAAGGTACTGCAGTGGCTGATTCTGGTGAACAAGGTCATTATGCAATCGTTTCCTTCCATGTTTCTCCCTCTGACACACAGACACTTGTGGACACAGAAGTACCTGCAGGTACCCTCCCTCCTTTCCCTCCCCGTTACTGTTTTCTCCCCCCCTCTGTATCTCCCTCCCTCTGTATCTCCCTCCCTCTGTATCTCCCTACCACTGTATCTCCCCCTCCCTATCTAATGGATAAACAGGTTGTGTAGGAAAACCAGACAAATCATACAACAGTAGCAGCGGTGCCGGCAGGGTGGTGTGTGCTGGGATGTAGCCCAGAAGATGTACGGGACTAAGGGCTGGATGCCTCTGGAGGTGGGGTTGAGCCCCGGGGGCTAAGGGCTGGATGCCTCTGGAGGTGGGGTTGAGCCCCGGGGGCTAAGGGCTGAGGTGTAGAGTTGTGGCTAGACTTATATACTGCAGATGGGGCAGAGCGCTGTCATGGGCTAAGGTCTTGGACATCTCACTCAGGCGAAGGCCATCGACTGACAGTTCAATGGGGATCTAGGATACGTTTAGAGATTTGTGGAGATGTCCAGCCTCCCATGATACCTATGAGGTGACTAAAGTGCTCTGTAGTAACCGGATGGCAGTCTCTGTTTTCCACTAATACATTTGAGTTGATGCACATCCGTGGTTTGTCAACTCTGTGAGCTGAGCAGCCCCCTTCCAATTGATTGTTTCATATTTAGTGCACTGCTTTTGATCAGAACCCATATTATTCTGATGAAAAGTAGTGTACAGTAAAGAGAGTGGGGCACCATATGTAACACTCTGCTGTTACGTTGCACACGCAAGGGGAGTCCTCCTTGTTTCTTCAAAGCAATTGAACGAGAATGTAAGCGGTATGTCATCCAATGGGTTTGGAGGATAGGCGCGGAGATGATGACGCAAGACACAATGCAGAAAATCAATTCAGTGTACTTAAGATTCTACTGAAGACTTTTTATCAGTCGCTTGGGGTTAAAACCAAGAGCAGGGGAACATGCTATAGGAGCATTAGCATTAAGACCCTATCTATATGTTCACCATTTATAACTAAGTATGCACAAATGTTAATCTGTCTATTCACCATTTATAACTAGGTATGCACAAATGTTAATCTGTCTATTCACCATTTATAACTAGGTATGAACAAATGTTAATCAGTCTATTTACCATTTATAAATAAGTATGTACAAGCATTATTCTTTTTCTTCAACATTTATACCTGATTATTCAGCATTAATGGTTGGAAGGTGAGATACTATACTATCTCACTATCTCTATGTCTTTCTGGTAATTTTTTGCATGCAATCCACAGTCTAAAATATTTAGCTTACCAATGGGAGGGTAATGAGCAGTGCGCTGATTGCTATTTATTTCTCCCTTGGTTTGGTAGCAGTAACGCTAATCCTACCGTAAATATTGTGCTAGTTAGCTAGGGTGTGTCGCAGGGGATGTCAGATTCATTTGTGCCTCTCATTTCGCGGTGGAAGCCAAACCACGCTGTCTTCTCAACCTGCAGTGCGTGAACGATCCCTGCCGAGGCTAAATCTGCACCTCCCGGGATGGAAATCGCAAGACGAAGATGTGAGGAAACAGGAGAGGTTGCGGATTTGGCCATTTCGATTCCCTCATTAGCACCCCTTCTGGAGGAACTGGGGTAATGCAGGGGAGTTGGCCGCCATCAGTGATTCCCCCTGCGATGTACAAATCACAGGCCCGTGTCTCTAACCACCATCCAACCCCCGTTGTGTTGTTATGCCTGTGGATGGATTCAAGGGAGGATGAATGTGGGAGAATAAAGGGATATTTCATTTGAATGCCTGTGCAACAAGCCAGCTGTTGTGCATTGCCGCTCTTGAAAAGCTCAATTTAAGTATAAGTAATCCTACATGTTCCGAATTGTAAGGCCACACAGTCTGGGATGAAAAGCCACAGAAAAGATTTAAACTACTATATCAACGTACGAAAAGTACCTTTTATCTGTGCTATTGTGCACAGAGTATTTAGTGGACGTTGAAGTGATGCAGTATTTTTATAACCCAATGAGTTTCACCACAAACACGCGTAGCCATGTTTTTACCCTGCTCGTGTCAACTGGATAAGCACGTGTGTATTTTTGACATGGCTTGATATGCCATGTCATATCGCAGGAGCCAGCATTGAGCGACTTCTAGGGAGCTCATCGTGGTCGACGCGCGTTCTCTCAAGAAAGCACACCTCCAGGCCTAAAGGCATCAGATGTATTTCCGTAGCAGCAGACATACTCCATAATGAAGTGTAATCGGCCAGGGCTTTTTAGGGCCTATTAGGGTCAGAGTTCACAGAAGAAGCCCCTCGAAGAGCTGGTTGTAACTCGCCACACTCTCATTGAATCCCAAGCAGTTCCCTCATCCGCTGGGCAGGAACAGAACGTTTTTGGTGTTTTCTTTTTTGGCGCTTGCTCGCACATCCAACCACCTCTCTGGTCTGGAGCCATTTAAACCTGCATATGAAAACCAAAGGGCTTTTATATGTACATGCCGCAAATGCCACGTGTAATTTACACATCTGTCCTCCATTAGGAGCTGCGGCAACGGCCTTTGGAGAGAACGTCCAGCTAGTCACCGTTGTCGCAACAGATGAGACACAGAGACACTGAGGGGAGCGAAGAACAGACGGAGTAGAATGTGCTGGATGATCCTGACACTTACTGGGGCCTCGTCCCGAATAGCACACTGATGCCTGCTGTTTTTAGTGCACTACTTTTGACAGGGTTTGAACATGACCTATTAGGTTCCCATCAAAAGGAGTGAACTGCAATATGTTGGAAGATGTATTGTATCCAGTGACCCGACACAGACACGGGAGATCGTAGCACACAGTTTTTTTTATAGGATAATCTGCTCAAATCTGCTCTACCGGAAATCCGGACAGGCAAGGTTGAGGATTGTGGAGCCTCTCAGAGTAAGAGCGCTGATCTAGGATCAGGTCTTCATTGTCCAAACAATTGTCATCATTACGATATTAAAGTAATATCTGACTGCGGATCAGTATACCAATTTATGAATACTTGTTGCAAAGGAGATAACTGATAAGATGTTTTAACTCGATCATAAAAGACAATAACAATCATTTAACCTTATAAAAACTGCAGTGGCCTACCTCAAATAGTTTGTTTACAAGATGAAGAAACACCTTTTATTCTATTGGTCACATTAGTGTGAAGAAAAGGTTGTACTTTTCAAGCTCTAGAAAAATTAACACTGTACGATCTTATGTAAACGATCAACCAATCGGTTACATATTTTGCATTGTTAAGGTGTCTAGAGTGCTTATTTTTTCACTTCTCAAAATAGTTTAAACACAACCAGTGTACACATACGAGATGTACTTTTACAACGCCATACATTGTCAACATTTTAGTGCAATAACGTCAATGATGTTCCAATAATCCAGTTTACTGTATGTGTAAACACAGTCAGTGCAATAACGTCAATAAGTTGGTTTAGACGACATCGTTTTTGTGAGAGGTCTTGAGGGCTGAACTGGTTCGCCAGAGTGATCGGACAAGGACGAATGGTTTTATCTAGGTTCATGTGGGTGTTTAGGCTGCAATATGCAGGTGTAGATCTGCTTTACATTCGTTGTGGGACTCAGGAACATTTGTTGACCCTGTTTAGCATAGGAAAGGATTATTGGTATGGAGCGGTGGTGGTAGCTTAGGTTTACACGCTCTGAGTTATTCAGTTATTCAAGCTTTGGCACATATTTAGACCTGTCTTAGCCGACTAATTGTGTTCAATCACAGTTGCTGACTTTGTAGATGTGTAATTTGGGGTTGAATTAAAAGTTTCAACCTGGTTTGTATGAATATTGTGGCAGAAGTAAAACTGTTTTCCCTATGTAGGAGTAGAAACACTGGGTCTATTTTGAGTTGTGCATGTTTTCACCGAGATCTATTTTATTAAAATATGGTTTGATCAACGTTGTATAAGTGTTGAGGGCTGGACACTAAGGTTGAGCTGTTTTATATGAGTATGAATGTTGAGGATTGGAGACTGAGGTTTACCTGTTTTATCTGAGTATGTATGTTGAGGGTTGGACACTGAGGTTGACCTGTTTTATATCAGTATGTATGTTGAGGGTTGGACTCTGAGGTTGACCTGTTTTATATGAGTATAAATGTTGATAATTGGACTCTGAGGTTGACCTGTTTTATATGAATATAAATGTTGAGGATTAGACATTGAGGTAGACCTGTTACATGAGTATGAATGTTAAGTATTGGCCGGTTCTAATAATTTTCCAGTAATGTGTTTGTGTTCATAAATGTGCAGGTCCTAATTATTTACCTTTTTAATGAAGTCCATAAACGACACCCTACAACCAGCGCAAAACGTTTGGAACGAAGTGCCATTTGGGACTTAAATCAAAGTGCCATTTGGGATCTAAATCATCAAGACAACTATTTGAGTGGCCCATTTGAACTGAGGCTCCAAAGGTTGACACCTAATGACTGGTGTGGACAGAGGAAGTTATTGCCCGTGATGCAGTACCTACTGCACCCCGTCTGGCCCGTGGTCACGGCTGGGGCTGTGTGTCTGTGGGTGTGTGTCTGTGGGTGTGTGTCTGGGGCTGTGTGTCTGTGGGTGTGTGTCTGGGGCTGTGTGTCTGGGGCTGTGTGTCTGGGGCTGTGTGTCTGGGGCTGTGTGTCTGGGGCTGTGTGTCTGGGGGTGTGTGTCTGGGGGTGTGTGTCTGGGGGTGTCAGCCAGGCAGTTAGACATTGGCGGTCGTTCAGTAAGTCCCTTGGATACAACCACTGGCCTCATTTGGTTGAAACGATCCTGAGGTTGCTTTGCACGCACACGCACATACACGAACACACGGTAGGGCCCTGAAGCCAGTCATCCTGCTGGCTGATGGCCTTCTGCCATTCTCTACATTTCATCTCTCCTGCCCGGGTCCCCGCCTGTCTCATCTTCAGTGTAGTGGGACAACAGCACCGCCCCATCATCCAATACAACATTAGAACTCAACTTAGTAACAGCATTGACGACAACGTTGTACAATGTGACGCTTCATGACAATGTGACAATGTGACGCTTCACGACAATGTGACGCTTAATGACAATGTGGCGCTTTACGACAATGTGACCCTTCGCGACAATGTGACGCTTAATGACAATGTGGCGCTTTACGACAATGTGACCCTTCACAACAATGTGACGCTTAATGACAATGTGGCGCTTCAGGACAATGTGACGCTTCACGACAATGTGAAGCATTATGACAATGTGACCCTTCATGACAATGTGATGCTTCACGACACTGTGACCCTTTACGACAATGTGAGGCTTAATGACAATGTGGCGCTTAATGACTATGTGGCGCTTTAGGACAATGTGACGCTTCACGACAATGTGAAGCATCATGACAATGTGACCCTTCATGACAATGTGATGCTTCACGACACTGTGACCCTTTACGACAATGTGATGTTTAATGACAATGTGACGCTTAATGACAATGTGGCGCTTAATGACTATGTGCATGACTGCGGCTTCTGGAATGAGTTCAGTTGTGTCGCCATGGTGCAAACCGTGTCGGAGTGGGGTGTTGGCAGGGAGCTGGCACCATGGAAACCAGGGTTTTACGGCTGTTATTGGTCTTCATGGTCGCCAACCTTTGGGCCATAATGCCAGTTGCGCCAACCAAGTCATGAGCTAATCATATGGAATGGAGGAATGACATCCCAAGTGGTTTCTTATATTGCACAACTTGGGACCTAGACGCCCAGTTCTCCCCCTTGCACACTGGCTGAGCAGTTGGCAATACCTCTTCGGTCAAAGCTAAGGCTCTCCACCAGAAACATCTGCAGATGTATACCACAGGTCCTGTCATGGAGCATGGAAAGAAGTGGGTTCTGTATCGAGTGTGAATTATCCACTGGTGACATAATAGCCATTCGACAGTTCATATCTGGACCACTCAAAATGCTGATAGGCCTATCTCCCGCGGGCTTTGACCGCACAGCCAGTCTCTGAATATCAAGTCAACACACTCAAAATGCCCAAACTGTACATGTTGAGTTCAATGCCACACAAATGCTACCATCATTTTTGCAATCACACGTGATGTCATTGAGAAGTTGTAGTAAAACATCTCCCTCAAAATATATGGTGAACGTTGTCACTGACCTTTTGATTCCAAATTGATTTCCCATGTATATACGTTCATACCATTATTATGATAGACCGGTTGTTCTTTTTTGGAACTGTTGGCATTTGCTGCTGAGACAGGCCTGTGCAGCCCAAATGGCATACTTTCATCCTGGTGAAAAGCTGTGCACTCTGAAAAGAATAGTGTGCCATTTGGGATGCACCCGTTGTGTATCTCTGTCTTAGATTAGCCTACGAATAGGAGCCATTGTGATAGGTGTTGGAGCTGGACCGAAATGCTGGCTGTCATTAACGATGAGCAAACATTTGCTCCCTGATGCCGCCCACAGATACTGGGGAGTGCAGCTATAGGGGGGAATCCTGCCGGGGAATGCGGAGTTAGACCTCACCGTGGGGTCTCTCAATTCACAGCGCCCCTGCCCTCGTTCGTCTCTGGTCACACAGTTGGAATGACGTCAAAGATGAGGAGAGGGAATGTAAAAGAAAAACGTCCTTTCATAAGACAAGGTTTCCCTCCACACCTCATGAAGCCAATGACCTTGATAGAGATCGGACTCCCGGATAAATGTGTGAGGCCATGAAAACGACGAGTGGTGTGTGGTTTTGTTGATGTACACAGGCTTTTCCCCTTCCAGGAAAAACAAATCCAACGGGGGTGTTGTAGTGTTTGCGTAGCACACACATTAGTATCCCTGACAAAAGGTGGCTACTGAGGATGAAGAGGACACTCACCAAATGAACCAATACTCAACCACTTATATTCTTTCAGGTCACTGAAAGGAGTGAATGGAAGAGTTAAGGTTTGGGTTGGACCCAACTGAGAAAAATAACATTTCTGTCATCGCCTGCTGGGTAATACACTTTACACTTTACATTGGTAAGCTGGTTTGGACATAAAGGGACTACCAAAATGTCTTCATATCTGTTTTCACATACATTAGAGGAGCTTCCGGATCACCGATCAATCAGGGTATACCGTTAAATTAGGATTTGGGATTTGCATTTCTCCCCACTAATCATTAACGTTATCATTGGGTAAGGACATGCCAGTTACCTAATATGCAGCAAGGGGAATCTTCACCCCGGAGGGAAACCAGAGACTGCATTTCTGGTTTCACAGGTGATGTAAGACTCAATGCAGTAACAGGTGCGGAATGTAAGACTAAGAGCCGTTTGGTATGAAAATAGATACCAGGTGGAATTACTGACAAGAACACTCAATGCAGTAACAGGTGTGGAATGTAAGACTAAGAGCTGTTTGGTATGAAAATAGATACCAGGTGGAATTACTGACAAGAATCCTTTCCAATCCCCTTTGACAACATTGGATATGAACCAATCAACATTACAACATAATAAAGCCTCTGTTGTCAGGACAACAGCATTGATCCAGGCTTAGAGTCAATGGGTTAGAAGTCGTTACTTGGACCAGAACTTACCAGACCATCAATGGAATCTCCTCTTGTGGAGCGTTGTATATAATTCCATTTAATCGGCTGATTCGGCAAGTTCCACTGAATCCCGTAAAAGGAACTGGCACGGCTAGCACAAACACAGCGTAAATAAGGAGACAAGCCAACATTCCTGATGTTGAACTTGTGACTGTAAACTTTGGAAAATAACACTTAACTATTGTGTCCCCCATAAACAAACTGGTGATTCAGCACGCTTAGGGACTTCCGGAAGAAATGTTGATATTTTTGTTTAATTCATGTTTTATAGTAAAAAAGTTGACTTTTTCTTCTGTTTGGCTAGTGGTGATTGGTTTAAAACACTGCATTACCAGGTTAACTGCCACCCTCCTCCATCACACCATCCCTCCATCTCTCCATCCCTTCTATCTGTCCATCCCCTGAGTTGGCTAACCGCAAATGATGAAGAGGGAACGGTGGGGTGCTGTCATGAAAGACTGGCCAAATGCCAAGTGAACACGGCTGTCTTTCTCCAGGGGCGACCACAGAGTAATACGCGGAAAGTCTGCCCTTGTCAATGCTCCTTTAATTACATAAAGCCATTGTAATTCCTAGAAGGAAAAGATGGAGAAGCCGGCGACTTGCGAGTGTGTGTGTGTGGGCGTGTGTGTGAGTACTGTGCATGTGTACAAAAGCGAGGGCATGTGTGTGTACTGCATGTGTGTGTAATCGTGTTGAAGTAAACATGTTTGTGTATGTGGCAGTGTGTGTGTGCGTGTGTGTATCACTTGCATCCCCAGAGTAGGAGGTGATGGGGTTGTCCTGGTCACAGCTGGGATGTGCTACAGGTAGAACAGTCTGGCTCTCCTCCCTTCCTCCCCTTACAACCTTCATCCCTCGCCTTCCTCTCCCTACAATCTTACTTGCTCTCTCGTTATGATCTTGTTTTCTCTCTCTGTCTCTTTCTGTCTCGGGTCCGTTCAAGAATAAAACATTTCCTTTGAGTAAATCACCGTAATTGCTCCGCTAGCTGACATGTGACCGGAAGCTTCCGGCGTCGCCCCGAGGTCCCCCGGTGGCGTCGTCGACTGGGATTTCCTCGACTCATTACCTCGTTGTGGCCTTCATGAGGCAGCTTCTCGAAGCTAAGTGCTGATCCTCACACGCTGATCTGATCTAATGTCTTGGTTGCCGTGGAACGTGGCAGGAAGCTGAATGAATGGTTGCCGTGGAACGTGGCAGGAAGCTGAATGGATGGTTGCCGTGGAATGTGTCAGGAAGCCGAATGGCTTAGCAGTGGTGCTTAATAGGAAGACTGATGGGAAACTGGGGACAACAGATAATTCCATATATTATTATTCACATGTAATCAAGTTTTGCAATGATAAACACTATCTACTCCCTAGCCCCTCCCTAGCTCCTCCCCTCTGCCCCACTTTCACATCAGCCCTTCCTGGGTGGGCTACTGGGGGGGGTGGGGCATATGAGCACAATCAGTTTTATACTGCAGATACCCATGAAGAACAATCTCTTTATACTTCTCTACATTTACAGTATCAGTATAATACTGAATAGGAAGAAGAGTGCCATTATATTTCTCTAGGTTTGCTTGTATGTTTTAGCTTAGTAGTGTGAATCCCAAATGGCACCCTCTTTTCCTTTGCACTGCACTACTTGTGCACTTGTGTGTGTGCTCTGACAAGTTCCCGACATCGATTGGTTGACTCGTCTCATACCTTCCAATAACAGTGATAACGGTGGTCAAAATCAATAAGAGGACAAGGTTAGTGGTTTCACTAAGAGGCTTAGGCCGCATCCTGAATGGTACCCTATTTTCTAAATAGTTTACTGCATTACACCACAGCTAAATGGGCCATGGATAACAGAGCCCGTAAGAGAACGGCTGCCCATTGGGGCCATCGCAGTGGTTTGAGGAGGAAAGCTGTCTCTGGGTTAATTTGGGTAAAGACGGTTTGTGTCAGAGTTCGCATAAGAGGCTGGAACACTAGGCAAGAACGTTAACTAGTCTGAATGTGTTACACCCTGATTCAAGTCACCTGTCTTACCTCATGTCTCGGCCCCCATCAGGTGTCTCCCATGTTCCCGTTAGTCCTTGGGTGTTTATTCCAGGTGTTTCCTTGTTCCTGTTGCCAGTTCGTCTTGTGTGTTTTGTCAAGTCGATCCGCTCCCTTGTATTCCCGGTTCTGTTCTTGCCTGTCCCTAACTCGATCGCCCGTGTACCGAACCTCTGCCGGCCTACCCGACCATTGCTCCTGTCCACCGTCCGCCTGTAATACAACCGAGTCCGCCTGTTTAACAACGATTTTCCCAGCCTGCTGGTTATTTATTAAAATCCCCTGACCAGTCCCCCTGCCTCTGTCTGCCTTTGGGTCCGCTCCCTGAGTTGTGACGGAATAACCACATCTATGGTTGGATTTCTCAAAGCTTTCCTCAACCAATTGCGAGTGACCCATTGAACAATAATAAACTATAGTGAGATTAACAACATTTGAAAGTGCAACATAGTTTATTGGACGTTGATGGAGAAGGACGTCTGAGACCTCCAAGCCCTTGTTCTGACAACTACCGTGACCTCACCGTTCTGGTTCCTTCCGTGCCAGTTTGGACTGAGCTTCTGTACGGCCCTCTGCCAGAAACTGTCCAACAGTATGTGTATATCGATGTTGTGAATACAGTCTGAGAAATGTCTGAGTGCCTGACTCTTTTTGTTTTTTGCTTATCATTTTGGGCCCAAGGACAAAGGATTCCACCAACACACATTTTACTTGTTTTCTTCTCCAAGCTCAAAATGGGAACAGTGGTCTCAAAGAAAAGCTAGGTCAAGATAGATCTGTAACCAGATCTGACCACCAGTAAAAACCTCCCTCCCTCCCTGTTTGTCCCTTGAGCTAATGTCACTATATCCTGTTTTCTGCGGATTCCCTAAAACACTGTTCCGGTCTCCTGCTGCCCTCCCAGAAGCTCGTCATGGTGGGATGTGTGACTGGCACCGAGGGATGCTTCGAGAACCAGCTCCAAGGAATGTCACTGCCACTGCACACAAGCCACAGACGCCATGTTTTCACACAGCCCCAGTCAATTAAACAGTTAAACTGGGTCTGGAACAGTAGCAGCAAAGGATGGTCCAGGGACGGCACGTCTCTCTGTAGCCTCTCTCTGTAGCCTGTACCAAGACAGGCGTCGGATGATTAAATAGCCTGGGTTATATAATCGGGGGTAGTGCTACACAGTGTCAGAGAGAGAGAGAAAGAGAGAAAGAGAGAGAGACAGAGAGAGACAAAGCGAGAGACAGAGGGAAAGAGAGAGAGAGACAGAGAGAAAGACAGAGGGAAAGAGAGAGACAGAGGGAGAGAGACAGAGAAAGACAGAGAGAGACAGAGAAAGAGAAAGACAGAGGGAAAAAGAGAGACAGAGGGAAAGAGAGAGAGAGAGAGAGAGAGAGAAAGACAGAGGGTAAGAGAGAGACAGAGGGAGAGAGACAGAGAGAGAGAGAGACAGAGAAAGACAGATGGAAAGAGAGAGACAGAGGAAAAGAGAGAGAGAGACAGAGAGACAGAGAGAGAGAGAGCGAGAGAGAGAGAGTGAGAGAGAGAGACAGAGAGAGAGAGAGACAGAGAGAGAGAGAGACAGAGAGAGACAGAGGGAGGCTCAATTTATCTGCAGTACGGTTAAAAATGGCTGAGTGTGTTTCCCACTTTGCATCCCATCACAGACACAACCATGACCCCTCCATGCATCCTGTCCGCTCTTCGAATCACCCGCTACGGTGGTCGTTGGGGTCTAGCATGTTTTATTGCCTGAAATTCATACGACTGGTAAATTGGGTGAAAGTGGGGAAGCGTGCCGTGCCAACGGAGGCTGTAGTGGAGGGTGGGGAGGGGTGGCTGGATACTTCCTTGCTGCCGGCACATGTGGGGGTCTGTCCGGAAGAGATCGGGGCTGTTGCTCTTCAGGCGTAACTTGGGGAGTCCTTCATGTGACCATGTCTTTATCTCATTTCTGCCAGGACATCATTACTTCCCCCATTGAACACGAAGCAATGCTGGCCAGTAAAGGGCCACTCAGCATGTTAGGTTTGTCGATCGGTATGTTACGTGTATTACCTCCGAGTGGGAGAAGACAGCGAGGGAAGGTTTTGCACGTGGGTATATATACATTTGTGTCTGAAACGGCACCCTCTTTCCTTTTTTAGTGGACTACTTGCAATGAGAAGGATCCATACAGAACAGTGAAATAATGTATGGAACCAATCACAGAAGCAGCAGCTGATATTGACGATAGGCATTACCTCCCTCCATTTGTTATCTCACTGAGACTGAAACGAACCTCTTCAGTTCCACTGATTAAAAACCATTAAGATCATAGAAGGTTCACTGCAAGAAACATAGATCAAAATCAAACAAAACAAAACGCGGCAACCAAAAATATCAAACCGTAGTCTTCATTTGTCATTATCATACGGGACAATGACCTGCTCGCGCTGCTAACTTATTAATGAGGGGTAAAGAAGGCAATTGTTGTGGCATCCATCACATATGTCCCCTGTTGCAGCTAATCACACACGCGGAAATAAACAAACGTGCACGGACACACACGCGTAAATATACACACGCACACACGCACGCAGACACACCCACGCACACGTAAATATACACACGCACGCAGACACACACACGCACACGTACGCAGACGCATGAAAGACACCATTACCCTAAGAGCTCCATCAGAACCTAAAAACAGAACACGAGGCCCACACGATTCCTGGGACGTGGGCATGAATATTTAAAACCCATCAACATCCAAAACAATCTGCAGCGCTGACCCGACCAGGGTTACGTGTTCTCATTGAATAAATGATCATGTCTGATATTTACCAGATCAGTGCTTTTAAGATGTATGAATCAGAATTAAACATGGCCCCTCGCAGTTTTTTTCAGCGCTAGCTGGCGTCGACTTCGGTCTGAATAAATATTATCTATCAGCGCTGTTCTCACAGCATCGTTCAGGGCAGCTCTGTAGGCTCACATAGGGGAACAATATTGATTTATTTCTGTCCTTCACGGATGCATTTTGAACTGTATATATTTGCATCTCCTCTCTCATTTTGTCTCGCATTTCCT
Organism: Novumbra hubbsi; assembly: GCA_016801125.1. Lineage (NCBI taxonomy): Eukaryota > Metazoa > Chordata > Actinopteri > Esociformes > Umbridae > Novumbra > Novumbra hubbsi. The sequence continues at coordinate 29,080 of JACXGK010004842.1, forward strand.
CTCTCGGTTTTCTACACACCATCCTTTCATCTCCTAGACGAGGCAACAATTTATTTATCAAACTTTAATAAAAGCTGACGCGCTATTTTTGTACGGCGAAACAGATGCCATTGCATTCAGTTTCCACACTCTCATGTTCTGCCGGTTTCTGCTTAATGTTTTAGAAACATATTTTTATAATTTTGGGAATTCAGACACACCAGTCAAACATGCCATGTCTACACAATGTCTTTAGTTAAATACTCCTTGCATGTTGTATAAACTCCCTAAGACCAGTCTATGAGTTAGTTTGTATCTTTGGAATAGTTTGTATATGCCAAAAACACTGTAATGCAGGTTTGATTGAATCAAGCCCTAAACCCTTGCATGCCAAGTTTGTTCTATGATCAATATTTCTTATGACCGTAAATGTGTTAATCTATAATATTTTGCATTTATGCCCCATCTTCACACTGGCGGTAATGTGGTGTTATGAAACTATAGCTCAGTATCCCAAACTCCAGCCTATTCCCTTCCTAGTGCTCAGATCTGATGGGAAGCCACAGGGGGCTGTACAAAAGAAGTGCATGATAATCTTGAGGGAACAGGAGGGGTTGAAGCCTGTCTCGGTTTACGCATTCCAGCGGGGCCCTTTGAGGATGACGGGGTATGTGTCCATGGAGGTCAGGACCATGGCTTTTCTGTCATGGGGGGCAAACGAAAATGTCAGAGAAGTCTGGCTACGAAAGGTCTGTCGGCCAGTATTTGTACACTAAATGAGCTGTGACAGAGCAAAGAGGAACAGACTTGGAGACAAGGCACGACTACAGCGTCCACACACACACACCCAGGGAGATGGAGGCTTGTTGTAATGTTTAAACCCCTTTTGAACAGTGTGTGTGTGCTACACGCTTCTGGTTTTGCCTTTGGATTTCCCCAGCTCTTCTGCTAAGTGAAACAGGGGTCACTGAACAGCTTCTGTAGCATCCTGAATTAATGTTAGGTTATTTGTTGGTGCACCTTAATATGTACTGTATGTCATCGCATGTCAAATTGTTTTCAGTTTTTTTTGTCCATAACCTTGGTCTCCATTTGATCAACACATTGTCCCACTGTCTGCGCGATCTTTTCTTAGTTAGTCTGACTAAACAGAGAATTTGTCCATTTGATTGTATATGCTTATGACGTTATTTAACCTCCAGGCCCATGCTAGCAGTGACCCACGCTAGCAGTGACCCACGCTAGTCCCCGCTATCCCACGCTAGCAGTGACACGCAGATTAAATGCCCTCCCGTTGCCCTTCTTTAACTTATACAGTTTGCCTGCCTGCCTTGGCTACGTTGTTGGCTAGCATGCTAGCCTTGGGGACCGTCGGACGTGTAGAAATGCGCAGACCGCGTGGACTGCGAAAACACAGCGACCGAGTCTGAAAAAAAGATGTGCAGTGATTTTTCACACGTGTAAGTGAAGCCGTCGTGCCCGGGAATAGATCCCATCCTTCCCAACTCTCAAGCCACTCCGGAATAATTACATTGCAGGTCTCCTACAGGACCTAGCATCAGCTCTTACGGAATTGCTAGGGCTTCCACATTACTTATGGGGACCAAAGAGGGTTAATGTTAGCGCCAGTTTAATTCATTTATTCATGGGGGTAATTGAAATATGAACTCAGTTGTCAGAGAACGGAGATCTGTGCAGAGTGTCCAGGCCCAGAACCGGTTCTCATGTGCCACTTGACACAGAGGCAGAATATTTTATACACACACACACACCGTACCCACTCTGTCCCCCCATTATACAGTTTTTCTCCCTCCCGCCCTCTCTCCCTCCCCTCTCTCGCTCTCTCTTCCCCCTTGCCACCCTTTCCTCCTCTTTTTCTCTGAAGGTTAACGTATTCGTTTACTTCAAGGGGTCCTCCCGGCCCTCGTCAGAGCAGGGGGATAACAGTGATGCACGGTCGTGGATCCGCACAGGGTTTGTTTTCCATTGCCCTGCTTGTCCTGTTCGCCTGTGTAGTGCCGTTTCGCAGCACAATTCCACCTGCCTTAATAGATGTTAAATACTTAGCCCTCAAGAGAAAGCTGAGAGCGAAAGGGAGGGGGGGGGGCAAGGTTTTACACAGTGTTGTGTGAACAAAACGTGGCACTACGCTAGCGTGTTCCTCACCCGCTAATGAAGTGACAGTTTTAAAGAGAGGAGATGTGCCTGACGCGTTACGTTTTCTCACGCGGAGTGTGTCAGTCTTCTCTCTACTCTGCAAAGCCAGTGAGGTTTTAAGCGGGGACAAAATCCGACACATGGCAGGGAAAATCTTCAGAAATGGAGACAGGGAAGTGTGTGGGTGTGTGTGGTGGTGATTTAGGGCGGACATGACGAAGGTGTTGAGTCGCTGCGGTTGTTCAAAGCCTTTTTCAGAGAACCGTTTCGGGGGTATGTCACATGTGGTTGTTACCACGGCGGCCACAACGACCGAGGCAGCAAGAAAACCCACACTGTACTGGACTCCTCCTCCTTCTCTCCCTCTTTCTCCCCCCGGGGTTTTACGAAGGGACCGAAAAGGACGGGGGATGGAGCTGCCACTAGCAATCACAGTTACAGTGGTGCTAACTGGGCCCGGTCCTCAGTCGGGTCTGAAGGTGGAGGAGGGTGGGTGGAGGAGGATGGGTGGAGGAGGGAGGGTGGAGGAGGATGGGTGGGTGGAGGAGGAGGATGGGTGGAGGAGGGTGGGTGGAGGAGGATGGGTGGAGGAGGGTGGGTGGAGGAGAATGGGTGGAGGAGGGATCATTTGTAGCACACATTCACAGGAGTATAGGGTGTATAGGTATCCCTGCATACCAAATGGATCCCTGTGCAACCGGCTGTACACTCCCTTTGACCAGGGTCTATTGGGTAGAATAGGGTGCCACTGGGGACTCTGCCCAGGTTAGGCACGTCCCACCTGGGTTTTCTTTTTTTCTTCCTGTTTCACTGCAGCAGCTCATTCTTCCATCCCCCTACTTCCTGTTTCACTGCAGCAGCTCATTCTTCCATCCCCCTACTTCCTGTTTCACTGCAGCAGCTCATTCTTCCATCCCCCTACTTCCTGTTTCACTGCAGCAGCTAATTCTTCCCATCCCCCCACTTCCTGTTTCAATGCAGCAGCTCATTCTTTCATCCCCCTACTTCCTGTTTTACTGCAGCAGCTCATTCTTCCATCCCTCTACTTCCTGTTTCACTGCAGCAGCTCATTCTTCCATCCCCCTACTTCCTGTTTCACTGCAGCAGCTAATTCTTCCCATCCCCCCACTTCCTGTTCCAATGCAGCAGCTCATTCTTCCATCCCCCTACTTCCTGTTTCACTACAGCAGTTTATCCCCCCTCCTCTGACTGTCTGAGAGGAACCTGTGTTGTGTTTACTAGTGCCATGACGAATTGCAACGGAGACGTCGTAACCTCAGGGAAATATCCGGTCACGCGTCACTATTACCTGGCCAATGGTGCTCCTCGTTTTGCCCTGCTACTGGGACCCTGCTACTGGGACCCTGCTACTGGGACCCTGCTACTGGGACCCTGCTACTGGGACCCTGCTACTGGGACCCTGCTACTGGGACCCTGCTACTGGGACCATGCTACTGGGACCCTGCAGCTGTCACATCTCCTGATTACTCTGTCACAGGGAGATTAACCCTTCCAGTACAAGCACCCTTTCCATCATGGTGTCTCCCTGCTCTCGTGGGTCTATTTGTAAACGCTATGTTTTCCCAGTTGATCTGAAGCGGGTGCGGCCATAAACTTCTTGCGCATCGATTATTTCCAGCTGTGCCTTCCAATCAATAGACATTTATTTTCTATATAATGCGAGTATTACTCAAACCTTAGCAAGGTGCAGTTCACTCACACTAGGGAGAAAACAATGCGAGGAAGAGCACGGGGATCACGTTTGATTTATCGTGCATCTCTGAAACGACGGACCCGTTCAAGGTCATTTCATCACTCCCATATTGAGGTCAATGCTGTTTATCTCTTACATCCATTGAGACGCCTAGTGAGGTGAAGGGGACCCCAATAAGACATCAATGACTGACCGACGTGTCGTTGAATACACACAAACGATAATGCCAGACGTCGGACAGGAAATAGATAACAGTACATGTTGTGATGGAAATGTACCACCGTTATTCACTCATCCAAGACCAGAGGGTGTGAACGGATTTAGTTGCAGGCCATGCTCAAACAATTATTGGTTGAAAGGATTTGATAAAAATGAATAAGTATAAAGTTAGAATGGCAAAAGGGCAATCTAAACCCGGCTCTCATCCATCAATTACTAAAGTGATACAGAGCAGTGTTTTATTCTGGGATTCCCCAGAATGCACTGCAACATTTTCGGGTGTTAGGATTTTGCAACTGGAACACAGCGATTAAAGGGTGTTTGTTAATGATGTCAAAATGTTACGAGTTAATGCGTCAAAGATGTTTATGCCGTGCTGTTATATAAACAAGTGCCAAATATAGTATGCTTGAATTTCCCAGGGTTCAGCTCCCCGTTTTATAGTCTTGGTCTTATTCAGCCACAAATCATATGAAAATGCAAAACCCTCTCCTGCATACACAACATACACAACATTCAAGAACATTTTACTGTTTCTAACAACCCATGTTTAGCCTTACATTTTGGCATCCCGGAGCCCTGAATGATAATAACATTCTCACTCACAGTCACCCATATATTCTCTCTTGTTCCTTCCATCTGGCTTGGTTCTCCCCTGATCCTGTCTCTAAGGGGTCCCCCTTTGACTTCTTATGTCATAGTCGGACAGTGCTCAACTAATTCAACTAATCTACAGTACAGGGGGTGTTTTTGGGTCATCTTCCTCTGATCTAGTGTCAGCCGGATTATACACTGTACTAAGAACTACATTGAATTGTGTACTCTGAACTATATACGGTGTACCAAGAAGTACCTTCTATACTGTACTATAAAATACATTATAAAGTGTATTAAGAACGGCATTAAATTCTGTACTAAGAACTATTACGAGTTAAAAATAAACGGTAAAGGAAGGTTTTTTGTTTTTAATATATGAATGTCTATTAATTGAGCCCATGCTTTGACTTTTAATTTACATCCTGTGAAAATAAAGATTGCTTAGTACACATTGCATGCAATTCCTTTTCTCCTTGAACAATGCTGAATATACTATTGACTTCATGCAATTAGTCATACAAAAATAGGAATAATATAAAAATGGTAAAAACCTTTCAACAGTTTTATTCCCTTCACAATTTTGCAGTAGACCTGTAGAACAGGAAAACGATTTGGCATGTGTAAATATCTGGGTTGAGTTTTCCTTCTTGCAAAATGCCCCATAGGGTCACAAATCATAGTAGTGTTCTTCCCGAGAGCCTGACCAAAGTAGCTCTGTGAGTCAGCGCACGATCGGGTCCAAATCCAGCGCCCTGCAACACTCTTACCCCACTGAGCTGTAGGGAACCAACAACACATGCCGGATCAGTGAAGCACCTGAGCTGCAGTGGCTCCATCTAAATTGGGCCCAGGGCAGATATAGATCTGGTCCAAACATTTAACCCAACCGTTCCAGCTGGAAAGGTCCAGGGAACTGACACTTTGAACAATTAGGATTAATGGTTTCCTCATTGATGTATTTTTCTAGTTTGCTGTGATTTGATCTGGCCGCTAACAGCCACCCATAAAAAAAAATACATGAAAGGATATTTGCCTTTGCGCGTCCATTGTTCACTTTCATGGTCTGTGATGTAATGCATCAGTGTACGATCTAATGCATTCTGGGAAAACGATTCTTTCTGACATTTAAAAAAACATTAATGATGAATTAGGATTATTGTCTGGTCTTTCCTCCAAACCCAGTTCCACATCACTGCATAAAAAGACACAGAAACTCAACTGACACTTTTGCAGGGAAGGGAAAAGTCACAAGCTCAGCCCCAAGCAGCCTTCCCGAATCCCCGTCCACAGTCCCGTGTACCATAGGAAGTTAACATTTCTTATACCCTGCCATTAATGCCTCTCCCCAGCTAGATCTCACCACCTGATTTATTCATCACAGCTAACCGACACTCAACTGGAAGACGTTTCCTCCTCCAGGGCCCTTTGGGGTTTGAGAGGGTCAGATGAGGACTGCTGGGAGTCTGGCCGTTGGAGGGTCTGATAAGTAGGAGAAAGGTTGCTAGGTCTAATCCTCCGAGCCAGCGAGGTCAAACACATTTTCTTTACATTTGGCTTGGACCTTATGCAACGGAGATTATGGGCTGTTTTGGTCTTTTACGGAAAAGATCATGAAGGATTGAAGTTCGATTGGTGATGTGTGGCTGTTAACCCTTCAATCTCTCCCTCTGTCTCATCACTCTCTCACTCCCTCCCTCCACTTCTCTCTTGTTCCCTCTCTCTGTCTCGCTGTGGCTAATGGCTAATAGTTCTCCAGTTTCTAGAGTACCTCTAGGCTCTGCTCTGTCTGCCGTTGAGGGAACAGGGGAATTCTCCTCATTATGGTTAACTGGTGACTGTCTCAGGCGGTTCTAATGTCCACCCAGATGCCCATTAGTGGACCAGCTTGCCTGTCCAAGTCTGTCTCCAACACACATCGCTGGTTAGGAGTGTATGTGTTGCCGGGGGGGCCTGGACTGAGGTAAAACACCGCCTGAGGTTTAGACACGAGCACGAATGGAGTCCGAACGTAGTGGACGTTGAGGATCTCAGAAGATTTCAGGGAAAAACGTACAAACAAAGCAGGACCGACCAATCAATAATCATCCCCCGTTCGACCAAGGACCCCTTTGAAGGAGTCACTGTTCCGAAACGTTAGAAAGATAGGCCTCTAGGAGTCTTTCTTTAGAAAGATAGGCCTCTAGGCCTCTAGGAGTCTTTCTTTAGAAAGATAGGCCTCTAGGCCTCTAGGAGTCTTTCTTTAGAAAGATAGGCCTCTAGGCCTCTAGGAGTCTTTCTTTAGAAAGATAGGCCTCTAGGCCTCTAGGAGTCTTTCTTTAGAAAGATAGGCCTCTAGGCCTCT